>JAPMLY010001486.1:37500-102731 GCA_026401115.1 Tetraselmis chui | reverse complement strand
TACCACGGCCGAGACTCTTTACCTAGCTCGAATATACAATGGCTACAGACAGACAAGTCGACGACGAAATTCGCGACGCGCCGGAATTGTTTACATCAATAGAATTCAAAGAACATGAGCAACGCTTACTCGCTAACGCTGCCGCTTCAGAGGAGCGACTAAATGGCCGTTTTCAGCAAGCCTTTACCGAACTAACGGCTACGCTTAGCTCGACCATCATCACTCAACTAGCAGCAGCAAAGCAAGTCAGCACACAGCTAGCCAGTCCCGTCGGCGTAAACGACACGCCGAAGGATGGAATTGCGGAGCACGACGCCCGTAGCGCCCAGCTGCCGACCGAGCTACGCTCGATCGACCCCACCGTGCGACCCCTGGCCCCAGCCCCAGCGACGACGGTACCCCCAGCAGCCCTGCCAGATGAGGACTACCACATCGACACAGAGCTATGGGGACCTACATTGCCCCCGGCCTCGAGCTACCCCCCGACATCTCAACGGCCCACAAATCTGGAAGCTCACCTGTGACACCTACCGCCACCTCTCCGCCCGCCGGCACAACGCCACGCTCGAAAAATACCGCGCCACGGCCTGTCACGCCGCCTACGCCGCCTGCGCTAACACGGCGAGCTTATCAGCTATGGAAGACATTCAAAATTATCCCAAGGACTCACCGGAATTCGCGGCGGCGGTCGTCACCCTGCGTCAAAGCAACCACACCCACAGCGCGCTCGAGGAGGCCGCCCGTGTGCGGATATCCCACATCCGACACACCAAGGGCGGAGGGGAGACGAGCGATTCGGACCGCGTTTTCGCAGAACTCGCCTACGAGCGGTTCCTCAAGCTGCGACCGGAAGTTGCCTCCTCCGAGTACGACAACCTACACCGAGCGTTCATCGACAAAACCCTCGATTGTTCACTACGCGCTAGCGCCAAAACCGCCGCGGGAGCTACCTTCGCGCGCAAGACTCCCGACCGACCCCCCCCCCCCCCGGACCGGCCTACACCGACACCGAACCCCCGACCCCAACCCAAGCCCAAGCCACCACCGAGAGACAACGCCGACCCCAAAGACACGAAGACCAAGAACCCGGACAAGAACGCCTGACGGTGTGACACGCCGCGCCACGTCATGCAACGACCGTTCCAACTTCATGCGACACCGCGTGCGGAACAGAGCGTCCGAGTGGAAACGATTAGGCGCGAGCGAACAAGTTCTAGGTTGGATTCGTCACGGGGTTCGCATACCTTTCATCGGCGGCCGGCGACCCCCACCTTTCAACAGCGGCACCTCCATGTTGAACGCAACAAAACAGCAGCTCGACTTCATGGACTCCGAGCTTCCCCGATTCATGCAGTCATGCGCATGGGAGCCAGGCCAGCGCAACAGATGGGTTTCCAGAATGTTTTTAGTCCCAAAACCGGGCGAAAACAAATGGCGACTAATTATCGACTTACGCCCCCTGAACAAGTATTGCAAGGACCACAAGCTAACTTTCGAGACACTCAAGCACCTCAAGAACATGACGCGTGCCGGCGACTGGATGGTATCTTTCGACCTCGCGGACGGCTACTACACACTGGGCATACGGGAGGAGGACAGAGACTTCTTCACGGTAAATTATCGCGGAACACTGTACAGACTCGCAACGTATCCTACCGTCACTAAAGACAGTACAAAGATCCAAAGTACTACTAAAGTACTACTGACGTCAAAATATAGGGGATGGGTCGGTAGCTCGGATGAGCAACGCCGACCGTCTTCGCTCCGGGCTTGGCCTCCCTATGAGCGATAGATTGGTGACCACAGGGCCCGTCGGACGACGGGCACCGATCACCTCTCCCCACCCGAGCCTAGCTCACCCCGGTCAGTGGATCCGTAGGCACATCAGACGGTACACACTCCAAGGCGCAGCTTTCACAAATTTGAATTCGGTTCACATGCCGGAATCTGCGCCGCCCACATCACGAGCACTCCAAGTACTCCGACCAATACTACGACACTCGTACGTATCACATAGATTACAAAAACCACCCTCCCACGGAGCCGGTGCACTCTCACGCGCCCCTCCGAGCGTCCGGACGTCCATTTCCGACGCCCGTGAAAAACAAACCCAGGCCCCATCAGGCCTAGTCGTGTGCTACCAACACACGCTGACCACTTCTAACCCACTCTTTCCCCACGTCAAAACCACCAGAAACACTCACATCGACACCCACATGACGACCGCCATGTCAATACCTTCTAACCTCCCGGACTCTTACAAACAGGTCCTCCTCAAGGACCGTCATGCACCCCTCTTCGCGGACGACCACATCGGCCCCAGAAACCGCCTTGTGGGTCACCCACTCGCAACCTTCCTCACGGCCCCACAACTCACAACGGCAGACCACGGACGGGGCACGCCCCTGGAACCCACACCGGGCACAGGGCTCCAAACTCCACTGGTCCTCACAGCTCCGACGACTGATCACGACCTCGGAGGGGCCGTTGACCTTTCTGCTCGCCGGATCGACTCCTACCTCCTAACAGGCCAGTACTCCACCGCCCCCCCCGACACAGCCAGCTTCTGGCTCCACGATGTGTTCCTCCTGGACACACCATCCTCTTCAATCATGATCATTTCCGCATGCTCTCTCGCTCGACGCTGGCTCCTCGAAAAAGTTCACACCTTAACCGATATCCCGGCCCGCGCGAGAAATATAATCGGTCGGGAACTCGCCCATCGTGCTCGCTGGACGGCCTCCGTCACCCGCACCCCACACCCTACCATGCCTCAACAACTCGACCTCACTCCCCTGCCCGTCGCACTCTCACATGGACACCAGGAAGTCCGACTGGACATACCCACCTCCGGCACAGCGGTCGGCCTGCTTTACCAGCTCGCTTCACGCCAACGTGAACTCCCGTCGGGAGGTCCGCCCAGCGCCGCCTCGAACCCCCAACTGATGACCGCACTGAAACAGCAGGAAATCCAGATAATCCGAGCAGTCTCCGTCCCTGCAATTTCAGGCCGCCGCGTGAAACTCAGCTCCCCCATGTTCACTCATCTCTCCGGCCCAGACGTCGTTCCCCTGGTAGAGGCCCTCCTACTCGATCGCCTCGCCACGGAACTCACCGACACTTGGAACGCCAGCGCCAACACTCCGACCCCACGTATGGAGGAACTCCCAGAACCCGCCCAACTTCTGCTCTAGATCGCTGACGCCCTCCAACCTACACGAGAACCAATACAGGTCGAGAACGACCCCCCCCTCCTTCTGGATGCATATCCTCCACCCATCCCATAACCCAGTTCTTTCACAATCAGGCCCTGTACATTTTCACGCCAGCTTCAAAATGCTATTCACACCGTACCCCCCACCCCCCAAAACTACCCAATCACCATCACACCCCACTCTCACATGCCATGTTCCAGGCACCTCCTGGACTAACACCTGCCTCACCACAGTCCTCATCCAATCCCCCCACCCCCTCCCCTTTCCCTGCCCCATGTCCAACGGCTCCATCCCTCCCTCACACTCGCTTTCCACCCTCCTCCATCAAACAGCTTCAGAATACGCACACTCACACACCCACTCCCACCGACCCTCACCCTCCACCTTCGACATCTCACACCACACCTCCCTCAACAAGTTTCCCGACGGCTCATACTTCCGCTCCCACCCCTCCCCCTCCCCCCACATCGCCACCAGCATCCAAATCTCCCTCACCAACACCATGTACTGCATCCTCATATCAACCAACGGCACTGCCACCATTCCCCTTCCCCACACCTACATACAACGCGGTACCCCCACCCACACCACATGCTCCCTATACATCACACCCCACCACTACTCCACCTTTGGTAGGTCCCGCATCACGGACCCCATCTTCACCACCTCCCCTTCTCCCCCTCAGCTCACCCTCACAAAACACAAATCCCTCCTTCGCAACCCCCCCTCTCTCCTCCTCGAATGGACAGGCCACCTACAAGCAAACCAACACCTACGAGGCATGGCAACATGAACCCGCGGACGGCTCCCTGCTGGACACCCCTGACGATGCCCCCCTCGACCTCGACTCCCTCCCCGACATCCTACAGGCCCCTTCATATTCCCCCCCCCCCTCTCTCACACCCACACACGACGCCCATCCAAAAAACGTCGCTCCCCCTCCCCCGCCCCACCTCCTAACCCACCCCACGCAAAGCCTACTGCCCCTCTCACCTGCCCAACTCCCACCCCCCCTCCCCACCCCTCCCTTCCCACTATCCTTGAGGCCTCCCTTGACCACATGGATTCCTCCTCCACCCCCCTAACACAACCAGCCACAGCCTCCTCCCACCCAACCCAAGGCCTCGACCCCCCACCCCCACCCTCCCCCCAACACACAGACTCCACCCCCAACACGACACCACCCCCCTCCATCTCCTCCCCCCCTCCCTTCCCCCCGCGGTCCCCATGGACTCCTCCCCTACGGCCCGCTCACCAACCGACCCCGCCCTCAAACCTGCCCCCCCGTCCGGAGTCATGAAGCACACACGCCCCACCCTCAAGAAGACCCACCACTCACCCACACACCGCCGCCCCCCCACGACCCCCCTATATACACACACCTCACACCCTCCTCCTCCCCACAACCCACCCCCATCTCAGCCCACCTGACCCCCGACCCCCCACCCTACACACACCCTCACACTTCCCTCTGCCTGCCTCCTCCCCCGCTACCTCGGACTTCGAACTAGAACACATCCCAAACGAAGACCCAGCCACAGCGGAAACCGATGAGGAGCACCTCCCCTCCCCTGGACCTTCCAACCCTCCTTCCGACTTCCCCACGGCCGTTAGGGCCAACCACCGCCCCTAACTCAACCACAGATGGGCCAACATGCCCGGAGGTCCGACCCCCCACCTCCCTCCCACACCCTCACCAGGACATACGTACTCACAGTGTAACCAACCCATTCAGGGCCTCTCTTCCGCCACACTTCAAACCCGACACCTGCACCATTAACCTTCACAACTATATGTTTGACCTTAACCTAGAAAATGGCCTCCCCACCCCTATCGGCGGCCACCTCGACTCCTCGGCAGTGCTCTCCTTCTAGTGGGGACACTACCAGGACCTCTCCAATCTCTACTGCATTGCCACCTCGCTTGCCAAACTTCACTCTAATCCTTACAACACCTACACGGTTATCACAAACATCGAAGTAGATACCTTCCACAACCATCAAATATACCCAAGCCAGTGGACCAACCTCTCCAACAAAGGCGTACCCCCGCGCCCGGGCACACCCCGTAACTCCCTCCTTATCCTCACCTGGCAGCCCTCCCACTTCGGTCTCCTTCACGTGACACACAACTCCGCCACCTGGGTGGACTCCCTCCACCACCCCCCACCACCGACCCTACTCAATCGCTCCCTATCACTCCTCGCCTCCTGGAACTCCTCTCCCTCCCCCCCTAATCATCACCCCTCGCCTTCTCAACCCTCCTCGTCAGAACGACACGCCTCGCGCGTGGTTCTGTGGAACCCACGTCCTCCTTCACACTTACTTTATCATCACGGCGCCTGCTGACCATGCTTACGACCCCCCTCTTTCGACCCCCGGAACACAGTCTACTCCCTCCACACCCTTCTGTGGCACCACGTCTTCCGCTCCACCCCCCTCCCTGTCGGGCGCTCCCAACTCCTTAGCACCCTCCACCCGCATCAGCCCCCCACTCTCGCGCCCCCACACCGCCCCCAACCCCCCCACCAACCCCTCCTCACCCACATGCCCTCCCCCCCTCCCCCTCCCACCCCTCCATCCTCCCCCGAAACCGTTCCCACGTCACACCCCCAACCCCGCCCCACTCCCTCACCTCCCCCGCCCCCCCACCCAGCCGCGACGCTCGCCCTCCCGAGCACCCCCCAAACCCCCCCACCCCCCACCCCTCACCTATCCTCCGACACCACCTCCCACAACCTCTACACCTCATCAATCTCAACACCAGAGGCCTTCACACTTCCATCATGGACGTGGAACACCTCGCCACCACCCACCACCCAGATGTCCTGATCCTCACGGAAACTAACCACGCCACCCACAAATCCAGGTGGCGTATCGCCCTTCCACAATACTTAATCAAAAGCTCTCGACCCTGCTACTCATCTGTGCCCCTACCCAACGCAGGCGTTCTCTTCGCGGTCCGCAAAGAGTCGTTCCAATCTGCCACCGCCCTCACCCCACCCTCCCACCTCATCCCACATATCGCAGGACTCAAACTCGTCCCTCACTCAGGCGCCCCTTACCTCCTTCTCGGGGCCTACATGCCGCAGCTTTACAGCACCCAACTAACCCGCCTATACGCGGAGGTCGCGGCATGGGGCCTCCGCCTAACGGACGACTACCCGACCCACCGTGTCCTCTGGGGCGGCGACTTCCAAACGACCACCACACAAGGTACAGGCAACCCCGCCCTCACCTCCCTACTCAAATACCACCTCCGACCACTCCACCCTCCCCTCCCCACCTTCCCCCGTAGCGGAGGCTGCCTTGACCACTGGCTCACCCCTCCTCCCTGTCCCCTCAGCCTCAACCCGCCTGCATGCTCGATTTTTACCTCTCACTCACACTCTTCCGACCACTCGGCGATACACCTAGTTATTCCTGCCCCCTCCTCTCCGATCGCTCGTCCCCCCTCGGCCCACAACCCACCTCACACACACCACACCACCCGCAAACTCACCTTCAAACTCCCACTACAACCGCACCACATTAAATCCTATCAGCATAGCACACCCTCCCTTATCAACCACACGGCCTCCCTCCACGCCGAAATTCTCAATACACCCCCTTCCACGGACTCCCCCGACACCCTAGCCTCGAAATTTACCGCGCTACTCTCCCAGCATATGGACCACGCAGCCACCACATGGCCCCTCCTACCCCCGAAGAAACCCCGCCCCACCACCTCGTCCCTTAACCCCACCTGGCTAACTAAAAATACACGCAAACTCATTCGCAAACTCCGCAGATGTAGCACCAACGGCGGCCCCCTACCCCTCGCCCAAACCCTCCTGCAAACCTCTAACTATCTTACCCCTACTGGCATCCAACAACAATGCCAGGCACGCATACGCCTTCTACTACGAGCATCCACCATAGATATACTCCAAAAGATTAAAACCCGCACCAATACTGCCTACGACGCCTCCCCAAAATCCTCCCACCACCGCTTAAAAATTAAAAGTGGCCTCCTCCCCGCGACCACCGCAACTTCAACTCTCCACCGCATTACCAAGCCCGATAAAACCACAGCATCCTCCCCCTCAGCCGTCATTGAGGCGGTCCACTCCCACTTCACCACCGAACTCACGCGAGCCACCCCGCCCGACCTACCCGTACCCCCCTGGGAACACCCTGACAACCCCGACAACTACACCATCGAACCCCGAGGAGACCCCTCCCTCACTCTCGCCGACATGATTACCCGCGATACATTTGATAAAACCCTCAACTCGCTAGGCACCGGCAAAGCCCCCGGCCCCGACGGTATCCCCAACGAAATTCTCAAGTTCCTACCCACGGAGACCCGCTCCGCCCTCTACTCTCTCCTATCCCTCCTCGCCCACAAATCCTACACACCCCCTGAATGGTGCCATAGCACAACATGCCTACAACATAAAAAAAGGTGACCCCACCCGCCTTGACAACTACCGACCCATCGCCCTCATGAATAACCTTCTTAAGCTATGGACCGCACTAATCAAAGACGAAGGCTCGAAATACGCCGAAACCCACGGCATCCTCAGCGACCAACAAGACGGCTTTCGACAACACCGCAGCATCCACGACGCCCTCTCCTCCATAATCATGGCAATGGAGGACGCGAAACTCCACAAAAAGACATCTACGTCATGTACGCGGACTTCAAGGGCGCCTTCAACGCCGCAGACCACCGCATCATGTTCAAACACATGAGACAACTCGGTATGCCCTCCACTTTTGTAGATACATGCGAACACCTCTACGGAGTCTCATCCACCGACTAAATTACCCCATATGGTCCCACCCCCTCCATCGACATAAATCGGGGTACCCTACAGGGCGACACCCTCCCCCCGTTCCTATTTACCCTCTTCCTTGAACCCTTTCTCCGGTGGCTCACAGTGGGCAGCCGGGGCTATCGCCCAGGGCCCCTTGCCACTAACGTCGACCCTACAGAACCCACAGCCACATACCCCGGACACGGATTCGCCGACGACCTCAGCCTCGCCACGGGCTCGACCCCAAACATGGCCAATCCACATAAGGAAACTCTCCCCCTTCAGCGCCTACACAGGTATCACCGTCAACATCCGAAAATGCTGCATTACCGGAGCCCTTTGGCGCACAGGCAACGCCCTCTCCCTTGCCAACATCACCCTCCTCACATCCCGCCTCCAATCACAGTTCATCACCATCAACTCCACCACGGCACCCATCCCCTCCATAGGCCCCTCGGACACATACCGCGTCCTAGGGGTCGAACTCAACACCTCTCTCATCTTCACCAAACACTGGCACGAACTGAAACGCACTACCACATCCCTCATCAACGCCCTCTCCTCCTCCCTACTAACCCAGTCCCGCAGAATACGCGTCATCCGTGGCCTCCTACTCGGAAAACACTTTACCCTCCAACTTGGCCTCTTCAGCGACTCCCAATTGGACACCCTCGATTGTCAAATCGGCCGCGCCCTCCGCTCCGCCGTCTCCTCGGTACGTAACCTCCCCCGCACCGCCCTACACCCACCCACCTCCGACCTCGGCTACGGCCCCCCCTCCCTCAAAGCCCATGCCGCACAACTCATTGTCTGCCACCTCCACAAAATCCTGAACTCCCCCGGATATAGGGGCCACATGGCCAGAGCCCACATACACAACATCTCCACCACATACTCCCACTGGCCCACTTAATCGATAATGTCAGGTAGTCTATCCCCCCCCACGCTCAGATGCCTAGTGCGCGCCCAACGCGATGCCGGAACTTTGTTTCACAGCATCCCTCCCCTCTCCCTCACCAACCCCATTGCCTCCACAATCCGCACCCACTTCACCGGTCAGGACGCCGCGCTCCTTACATCACTCAGAGACATAGCCACGCATATCACAGACCCTCACACATACAAACAAGCATACCGCGCAAGAATGTGTGGCTCGCAAGACAATTCTCACCACGCAAGACACACACCTCCCTCCTTCCCCGTCTTAATCCCCTCTGGCAAAATCACATAACCAAATGGTCACAAGTCCTCCTCCGCGCCACCCCTTCCTCCTTCATCCTCAAATCCTGCCAGTCCATCTCCAAACTCACGGGGTCCACCACTTCCCTCTCTATCCCAATTCGCCTTCTCGCCGCAATCCTCACCGAACCCTCCGACACTGTCCACAATCGCCTCCCCGTCACAAATCTCACCCCCAAACAAGCATCCCCCCCCACCACTCTCCACCCCTCCTGGGTTCCCCTCCTCACATCACACCTTCCCCGCCCCCCTTCCACCCTCTCCCCCATTACCCACTCCTCCCGCACCAACATCTACACCCCCACTGCACCCATCACGCACATAGACACAGAATACCTCACCCTCTCAGACCACCACTTCCCCCCCTGCGACGTGACGCGCATCATCTCCAAACACAAAGACACAGAATACGGACAAACCCAATACATGGTCGAATGGGCCCCGGATCACCTCACAGAATGGGATATACAACTCCAACTTGACGACGGCTTCCGCCTCATCTCTTCCACCCCCACCTCGGTAAACCTACCCACCCCCACCCCCGCCGATTGCTCCATATGCCACAACCCTCTACATTTAGAACCCACCTCCACCTGCAGCACATGCCCGCACTTTGCCGTCCATTCCCAATGCCGCCCCGCCTTAGGCCCCGCCACATGGCAATGCGACTGGTGCGCTCGCGGCAAACAACACGACCTCACCCATCTCCACGAAGTCCAGTGGGCGCCTTGCCTTCAACTACGCGACACCATCAGTGAGACCCCCTCCTGCCCCACCGCCCTCACCGCATTCAACTCCGGCTTTGTCCCCTCCACCACTCCCATTCTGCCAGAATCCGGACCCCCTCCATGGACACACCCCCTAATCACATTCAACCACGACCCCATCAACCCCGACCTCGACATGCTCCCTACCGGTAAATTCGCCATCCACGCACACCCCTCACTTCACGATACCACAATACTCTGCACTCCCGACGGCCGCGCAGTCACCACCCTTAACGGCCCCCGCGTCCGCCACCTATACCAACTCTTCCGCCCCGACCTCTCCCATCATACATTCGAAGAGGAGGTCTACCACCTCCTCACTCGCCTAGGCTCCCGCTCAGAAATCCACTCACCCACACCCGCCACCACCACCCGTAATAGATGGGCCACCAGAGAGGACCTCCTCTCGGCTCTCCGTCACACATTCCACATCCAGACAGAACTCTACTCAGACCCCCTCAATAAATCACTCCACTCGCACACCTACCACTCACTCTACCCCGAAGACATAGTCTTCTCATCCAGCGGCAGTTATGCCCCACACACATGGCAAGGCACCAACATCGCCAACCCCGAATACGACCACGAATGCATGCGCCGAGCCATGGAACATGCAATCACCAGCGCACACCTCACAGCCTCACACACCCCCAGCGCTACCATCCTCATTCTCCCCCGTTGGGAACACACACCATACCGCCACTCCAAATACATCAACTCCCCCTACACACATCACCTATACACCCTTCCCAACGACGCGAACACCTTCCTACCACCCGACCAACACACATGCCATCCCACCCCTACCACATTCGGCACACGCTGGATGGTCGACATCTACCTCGTCGCTAACCCCCTCGCACTCCCCACCCTACCCTCACACACAGCCATGACCGCACTCCACAACACCCTCTAGTCTATATACGACACACACCTCCCAAGCCCCACCATCACCATCCCACCTCCACACCTCACCGACTCCTACTCACCTCACTCCGCAGGCATATACCATCTCCCCCCCAACCCCACTCACCCCCTTACCTACCCCCTCCAAGAACGCATACAACTAACATACTCCCCCACCTGAGGAATTCTTGCTTGGAACTGGCAGGACTTCGCATACACAGACGGCTCGAAAAAAGGAAGCAGCTCCCCTCTCGGAGCGGCAGCCACCCGCCCCGCCTCGGACACCAACATCAAAATCCTGGTGACCTCTACCCCTCCCTCCCATACTATCAATCGAGCCTCCATCACACACACCATCATAACCCGCTGCGACGCAGGCATCAGCACACATCTCGGCAAAATTAAAGCACACAACCACTCACTCGGCAACGACCTCGCAGACGCAATCGCTAACCAAATAGCAGATGGTCAACCACCAGATACCACATACACCACAGGCTCGGACGTGTCAATTGGACACTGGACATGACCTTACACCCTCATAACACAAACTCAAGGGGAACCCATACCCTACATAGACACCAACCTCAAAGCCGACGCACACACCCACAGCTGCAAACACACACTTACACCCCTTTCACAAACATCTAAACACGGCGCCCTCCTCGCCCGCGCCGCGGCAGACGGCGCCGACTTCACCTTCCACAAAAAACTCACAACACTCACCAACACCCAATTCACCCACAAGCAAGAATTCATATGGGGCGTCCACAACACCCGCCTCCTCACACACAACCCCACCATGCGATGTCCCATGTGTGGCCAATTCACCAGCAACGGCCACATGGCCGGTAACTGCCCATCCATGTCTGGCCTAAGACAGGACCGTTACAACAACGCGCTACAACTCCTACTCTCCCTACTAGAACGTCACAACGGCGGACGATGGGAGACAATCACTGCAGACTTCGGTAACAAACCCATCAAGTCTTTCACCCGCCCCACCCCCACCCACACCCCTCTTGACTGTCACCCCCCACACCCCACCCACACGCCTACCCGACTTGTTGATGCTGACGAAGGTCTCTCGCCCGACTCCCTAACCTCGTGCCCCGCTATCCCCCCCCCCGAAATCCTCCCGACTGCACTAAGTCCCCCGGCGCACAAACCCGATTTCATACGCCTCCTCGAACCTCGCTTCGTCGGTCACAACAACGGCCGCCGCCGATACTCATCTATCAAGAAAATACAGATAGGGGAGTGGAAGTAATGCACCGACCACAACCTCTCACACACAGCCCGCTTGATTAGGGACAAATACACACCCCTCGCAAATGCCATCCGAAACCACTGGCCAGGTACCAAAGTCGACATCCTACCCATAGTCATGAGCCGCACGGGCACACCGCACTCATCCACTATCGCAAGTCTCACCTCTCTCCTCACCCTCCGCACCGACCCTCCGGACAAACTCATCACCAAAGCACGACCCGACACGTCTCGCATCCTTTCCATACTCCATGCACACACCGTCCAATGGCCGCATTATCTCCTCCTTGTCTACCGCACCAAATCACGCACGACCACTCACCGAGCCTCCGCATAACGCACCTCCTCAAGCCCCTTCTTGCACACCACCTTTAACCCGCTTCAGACCCTCCCCGGGGGGGAGTGAAACCCCCGACCACACTTGGAGAGGTTGGACATAGGTGGTTCACGGTCTAGCCCTGACTTGTAAGTTCCCTATATGGCATAGTTGGGAGGGCCCAGAGACAACAACCGACGCATCCGGCCTTTTAGTGAAAAACCGGCGCATAAGGTACATGTTGTAAACAATTTCAATTTCAATTTCAATTTCAATTTCAATTTTTTGTACAAACTCGCCGGGCTTCCGATGGGCTGGAAATGCAGCAGTTTCTGTTTTTGCCGGCTTACCGAAGTTTTTATCCGGCACTTACGCGAACCACTGCCCAACCCCACCGGACACAACCCCCGTCTCGCTACGCAATAGCAGCCCACACGGCCTACACCGTCCCGACGCTATCTGCGCAACTCTCGATGGCGGGGTGTTCGATTACTCCCATACATGGACGATTTCCTATTTTTGCCGACAGCAGAGACGCAGCGTTACAACTCCGCGACCGCGTCGCGTGCCTACTCGACCGCCTCGGGCTAGGACGCAACCCCAAGAAAGGCCACTGGGAGCCGACGCAAATCTGCGAACACCTCGGCCTCCAAATCGACACCACAACCTCTACGTTCCGAGCCCCTGCTTCGAAACTACAGGCCATCGCTACCTTGGCCCGGACCCTCCTACAACGCTCTACGCGCGACGCACGGTGGCTCCCTGCCCGGCAGCTCGCAGTGCTCGCCGGAAAAGCACAGTACCTGTACCTCGCCATTCCAGCAGCCCGATTCTACCTCCGCAAACTACACGACGTCCTCGCTACGCGCACGGGATGGGGAGGCCGGGTGCAACTCACCTACCAGTTGCGACGAGACCTCCAATGGTGGACGCAAGTCCCCTCCGCCAACAACGGCCGCTACATATTCTCCCCCATCGAGACAGCCTACCTGCACTGCGACAGCTCAGGTTACGGCTGGGGAGCTGTATTAAACGAAAAGTTGGAAGCCCGAGGATTCTGGTTAGCGACAGACCAGCAGCATCACATCACATGGAAGGAATTAAAGGCCGTGCGACTCGCCGTCCTTTCGTTCTTACCCCTCCTGCGCGGCCGCAAAGTCCTCCTGCACGAAGACAACCAAGCAGTGGTGGCAGTCCTCAGCCACCTAACTTCGAGGTCCCCGGCTATGATGGACGAACTTCGCAAACTGTGAAAACTCATCGACACCAACAACATCAGCATCCGCGCGCAATAAATTCGCTCCGCAGCCAACGTCTGGGCCGACAGACTGAGCCACGAAACCGACCGGGACGACTGGCAACTCAACCCCCGCATCTTCACTTACCTGAATTCCCTGTGGGGCCCCCACTCCATCGACAGGTTTGCCACGCAGGGCAATACGCAGCTTCCCCGCTACAACTCCCGCTGACGAGACCCCACCTCCGAAGCCGTGGACTGCCTCCATCTACCCGACAACCGTTGGACAGCAGAGACCAACTGGTGCAACCCACCTTGGACGCTACTCCCCGACCTCGTCCAGAAGTTACGCCAATCCGGGGCCGAAGCAACAGTCATCGCGCCTTACTGGCCCGCCAAACAGTGGTACCAACTACTAAGCGAACGTTCCGACGAACAGATCATGTACCCCCCCTCCCGAGATTTATTCTTTCCGGGCAAGCGCGGAGCGTACGAGGGCGTCGGACCGCCCGGCTAAAGCGTCACGGCTTTCCACGTACCGCCCCGGCTTGGCTCTACCGAACACGTGGTACATTCCACCCAACACCGACCAACCGGACGTCCTCGACAAGACCGCGGCACGACCGGACATCCGCGGACAACGACTACCAAGCCGCACCCGTAAAATACCGACTCGTCGAACCTGCGGCCCACGCACCGTGGCACGCCTCGATGCGCAACCATGTCGGCACACTCCTCGACACGGACGACTTGGGCGACCTAGTGCTCGACCTACTCACCGGCTCCCTCGCCCCCACCACCTACAACAACTATGGCACCGGTATGCGCCGTTTTACTGTTTTTTGCAACGAGGAAGGAATCGTCCCCCTCGAGGCGACTGCGGCCGACATGCTTCGATTTACAGCTTGGCTCGCCCGATCCGGAACCATCGCAGCCAACAGCCTCCAACCCTACTTCTCGGCCATTAACAAGTTCTTTCGCGACCACCTGAAGGAGCCAGTGGCGCTGGGACCCCTTCTAACGGACGCACGTCGGGGGCTCGCCATGCAGCAGCAGCCCATCACCGCCCCCGACATTCGCCTACCGCTCCCAACCCCCATCGTACAACAGATGCTAATCTTCGCCCATCGACACTACCGCACGCTCACCTGGCAGCCGGACAACCTCGTACAGATCAAGACTTTCCGCGCGATGCTCGCAGTATGCACCAACTACTGCTATTTTTGCCGCGCGGAAACCGGCGTACGTTGCCACATGGACGACATCGCGGTCGACCGAACGGGCGGTAACATACTGTTATTTGTACGCAAAGCAAAGGGAGACAAGCGTAGGACCGCTGCCGAAAAACCGCTCCTACAACTCCCTATTACTGCAGTACCGCTACTTGCGGACATCCTGGAGGCGTTTACCGTTGGACGCACCAGTTACTGCAACATCCTCGGCTCTGGATCCGGACCAACTGCTTTTTGGGCCGTCACGCCGAGAACCAGCCACACACGTGGACGGCCGGTACCATCACCGAGTGGATTCGTGAGGCGTGCAACACCATCGGCGCTGCACCCCCCACGCAATTCAAGTGGACATCGCATAGCCTACGGAAAGGCGCGGCGTCCGCAACCGCATGCATCGGCGCACCCCTCACCAAAATCCGCTACATGGGTGGTTGGTCGAAAACCAGCGACGTCGTCACCGGCAAGTACATCGACCCCACCATGAGCGAAACCCCGGCGGTCTCGCTATTCTTCGGCTGGCTCGTCGCCAAACTCCTGGATTAGTAGCCTATGCATACCTTCAGTCTATCTCAATGGCATAATCTGACTCCCAGTCGCTAAATTCTTATATTTTTAAAAATACGATTTTTTTTTCAGCGACATCCCAGCGACAGAAACGGTACGTCCAGCGACAAAGAGAGATACGTCTAGCGACCGCGAGTATACGTGGATTTCATAACATTATTAAAATTAGATTTGAAACTCATAATATTATCACTTTCGGGACCCGCCCGGCGATCTGCTGATACGTCTAGCGATCATTAGCGCACCGCTGACATCCCACTTTGCGGCATCCCTTCATCGCGGCCCTGCCCGGTCAGAGAACGCTCGAATCGATCTCGCAAGAGACTACTGGCTTCATTAAGGCACCGCAATTGCCACTGCTTCTTTGCTTGCTCGCCTGTGGCACATGGCACCGCTACAGGGACTGGATCCGGATCCTAAGGAGCCGCGAATCCACGAGACTACTCGGGTTCGGACTTGGTCTCGTGGGTCCGGACCCTAGAATCACAGGTAATCGCGGGGTCCGGACCCTAGAATCACAGGTAATCGCGGGGTCCGAACCCTAGGTTCAGTAGGTAATCGCGGGGTCCGAACCCAAGGTTCAGTAGGTAATCGCGGGGTCCGAACCCTAGAATCACATGTAATCGCGGGGTCCGAACCCTAGGTTCAGTAGGTAATTGTTGGTTCCGGTACCAGTTATTGTAAGTAATCGTTGGCTCCGGTACCAGTTATTGTAAATAATCGTTGGTTCCGGTACCAGTTATTGTAAGTAATCGTTGGATCCGGTATTCATCGTACTTTAATGGATCCGCGGTAATCGCGAGTACCTCATCCTCGCAAAACGATGTGGAATCGTGATACCCAATCAGTACTCACGATTCCGAGTATCTCACGAATCTGTGGTTGCCCGAAGTGACACGCTGTTTTTTTGGGAGGTATTTGGCAATGCAAATCTGCTGAGGTGTATGTCTAGGATTGGTTCAATAGCCCTGATTGCTGTCATTCCGCAGCCTTGAATCGATTGTAGCCCACCCAAGGGCTATTTAAACGGTGCGTACGCGCTTGAAATCCACCATAACCTGCCCGTCCACATCCACTCCTATCACAATTAGCCGCCACTTCAAAAACCGAGCTCAACGTAAGGCGTCAAGCCTATTGGTCCACCCTGCTGGAAGACTTTCACAACGAGCAAGAGAAAGTTGAAGAGGTAAGCAAGAGTCCCCCCCCCCCTCCGCTTTGCCCTCACCCCCGAGTTAGCTGCGTTGTGATGTTCGGTAGCGCCGCATGGCGCCCCCTCCCCGCCTCCGCCCGCACATTTATGTCTGTTTATTTGCTCTATCGAAGCCATAGTAATAGCGTTGCAGTTGAGCTTGTCAACACTTTGTTATCGCTGTTATGTGATGCTTTTCTATTCATTGCTTTCCGACGTAAAAGGTTACTTTGTCGTTTAGTATATTGTCGCACTATACTGTTCGGTAGCGCCGCATGGCGCCCCCTCCCCGCCTCCGCCCGCATATTTATGTTTGTTTATGCTCTATCGAAGCCATATTAATAGCGTTGCAGTTGAGCTTGTCGACACTTTGTTATCGCTGTTATGTGATGCTTTTTTGTTCTTTGCTTTCCCACGTAAAAGGTTACTTTGTCGGTAAGCATATTGTTGCACTGCGCTGATCGGTAGCGCCGCATGGCGCCCACTCCCCGCCTCCGCCCGCACATTTATGTCTCTGTTTATGTGCTCTATCAAAGCCATATTAATAGCGTTGCAGTTGAGCTTGTCGACACTTTGTTATCGTTGTTCTGTGATGCTTTTCTGTTCTTTGTTTTCCCATGTAAAAGGTTACTTTGTCGTTGAGCATATTGTTGCACTGCGCGGTTCGGTAGCGCCGCATGGCGCCCACTCCCCGCCTCCGCCCGCACATTTATGTCTCTGTTTATGTGCTCTATCAAAGCCATATTAATAGCGTTGCAATTGAGCTTGTCGACACTATGTTATCGCTGTTCTGTGATGCTTTTCTGTTCTTTGCTTTCCCACATAAAAGGTTACTTTGTCTTTAAGCATATTGTTGCACTGTGCTGTGGCCAGTGGCTCAAGTTGTGAATTTGCTGCAGGGGGACTATGTAACCATATCACTTGTTTACCCTATGTTAGGCACTCTGTTAAAGCAGGTGTCGTCACACAAGCCCGTTTCACTGCAAGATGAGCGGAGGGATGTGGACTTGTACACCATGGAAGCGAAGGACATGGAGCCTCATATGGCGGAGGCAAGGGAGAGTCTGCGGGCCGGAATCATTGAGCGTTTTTTCACGAACATAAGGGAGAACGATTACATCAAGATAGGGATTGCGACATTGCTGGACATTCGGTGAGTACCTTGTAATAGTTGTGTGTGCATGTGTTTAAATTTTGCACATGTGTTTCTATTATATACCTGATGAAAATATTGAATGTTGATAAATAGATGTGATTGTATCTGAGCGTCCTTGTGTGTGTGTGTGTGTGTGTGTGTGTGTTTGCGTGTATATGCTTATGCATATTTGTATTGAGTGCTTGTATGTGTGTGTGTGTGTGTGTGCGTGCTTGTATGCGCATGTACTTCTGCATGTGTGTTTGTGTGTGTGTCTTATGCATGTGTGTTTATGTTTGTGTGTGTGTTTGTCTTATGCATGTGTGTGTCTTATGGATGTGTTTGTGTTTATCTGCTTGTGTGTGTGTTGGCTTGTATGTGCATCTGCTTCTGAATGTGTGTGTATGTGTGTGTGGTGTTCGTTTGTGTACCTATTTTGTATGCTCTCTACGTGTTCCTGTGTGTGTGTGTGTGTGTGTGTGTGTGTGTGTGTGTGTGTGTGTATGCAAATTTACTTGTGCACTTGCTATGTTAACTAAAAATGTGAATTGTGCAGGTTTAAGAATCTGGACTTCAATGACATTCGTCCCGACTTTGCGCCTGCAATTTTGGCGGCTGCAAGAAGGGAATTTGGAGAGCAGTGGCGCACAGAGCCGGAAGAGAGCGAGCAGAAGGCGGTGCTTATCCAAGCATGAATGTTGCAGAGCTTGGCAAGCAATTGATGTCGTCGAAGAGTAAGTCTTTCACTGCATTCCTTTCCGGGGATTTGAATGGGCGTGTGACGCCCTCTATAGCCAAGCACGTGGAAAAGGATGACTTAGAGCGTTACCTTGAGCTGCCCCAAGAAACGGACAAGGACATTTGTGTGTTGACATGGTGGAAAACACATGCAGCTCTGTACCCCGACTTGTCTTTAATGGCGCGGCAGTACTTATCTATGCATGCTACCTCTGCTGCATGCGAGCGTTTGTTCAACAAAGCGGGGCGAATGCATGACGCGTTCAAGAAGAACACCAAGGAAGATAGCCTAGAGGATGCCTTGTTAGTCTCATGTAATTGTTGAATTATGTATGCGCGAGGAATATGGTTGTCACAAGTCTATATAAACTGTAAGAAATGGTTGTCTTAAACCTGTTTTCATCCATATTTTGTGCATTTAATGTTCATTTGGTGGACTCGCACTGGCCATGCGATATACCATTTGGCATTACTTGTCACATCATATGTGAAAAATGGTACTGCATCGGAACCTGTTTCCCTGTGATGGCAAGTGTCTTTTTTGAGCCGGAGGGCTATAAACTCACATACGTTGCTTGTGGCACTTGCCGGAGGGACCAAAAGCTTTGCTAAATTGTATGGGATAGACTGTAAAGTACTAATATGTTTGCAGCGGGCAGAAAGTATGGGAAGTGAATTGTACGTATCTTCTGTATGGGATCCAAGCATAAGCAGGCGCATAGAACTAGTAGAGATGTAAAAATTCAATTTGCAGTACAAACTTCCCCCAAAATGCGCAATTTGTATCAATTTGCATGAGTACTTCGAGTACTTGTTGGAATCGCGAACCCAACGAATCCAACGGAACCAAAAAATTTAGAAGTACTCATGTACTCGGTTCCGGAATCAAAAACACAAGTACTCGCTGGATCCGAACCCTAGAATCACAGGTAATCGCTGGATCCGGACCCTAAAATCACAGGTAATCGCGGGATCCGGACCCTAGAATCACAGGTAATCGCGGGGTCCGAACCCTAGAATCACAAATAATCGCGGGGTCCGAACCCTAGGTTCAGTAGGTAATCGCGGGGTCCGAAGCCTAGAATCACAGGTAATCGCGGGGTCCGAACCCTAGAATCACAGGTAATCGCGGGATCCGGATCCCTTTTTTAGAGGTACTCACTAGTTCCGGATCCAAAAAAATCAAGCTCACTCATGGATCCGAACCCAACAAAAAAATGGCGGATCCAGTCCCTGCACCGCTAAGGCCGCACCGATCCCCGTAAACGAGTCCTGCCGTCGTTGCGGCATCATGCGACAAATTTTAAAACCCTTATCTATATTATACGAAAAAAGGCAGCAGGGCAGCAGGGCATCAGGACGAAAGTACGTATTATGTTATCGTTGATATTTCTGTATTAATTACAATAGTCATATTGTAATTAATACAGAAACATCAACGATATTCAATCTTACCTTAATTAATTTCCCTTATCATTATTTGATTCATAATGTGAGTACTGAGTATTTAATCAGCAATCGATGCATTTTCACCGGTACCCAGGTACTGGCTTTATACCGAGTCCGCTACTCGAACTGCACCCGTACTTGCGCAGAACTACCCGTACAAATTGAAATAATATTGAAATATTTTACTCCAATACCAATGAAACCGGCAGGAGTCTCTGGGCCCCCCCTTTTGCTATGCCTAGCTGGACTTAGAAGCGTGAGGTAGACCGTTAAACCACTAATCCCAACCTCTCCAATGGCATTAACGATACCGTCTAAAACATACCCGTATCCAGGTATTTATTATTTTCTGATCTATACGTATTTTTCTTTGGATACAGTATGAAATAAAACATGTCGCTAGTCTCCACGATACGCGGCCTGCTCCAGCCGCTGCGGGGTCGCTGATCAGCAACGCTGTTCAGCTTGAGCAGGTCGAGGCGAACCTGCATGACCTCGGCTCCTGTGCGACTCCGGTCGTGCCGGAGCTTGGGGGGAAAGGCAGGTGAAACCCCCCCCCCCGCATAGGTCGTCGTCGGTCCCGCCTCGATCCGTGCTCAACCCCGCCCGAGGTATTAGCCGCTCCTCTCGACGCAGCTCGCCACCTAGCCGAGTCTTCTCTCCTCCTTCGGGGGCTGAGAAGAGAAAAGAACTAGGCTGCAGACGGTGTCCGGCTAGCTCTCCTGCCTTCGAGCCAGATTTTCTCATGTCCCCTGTCCTTTTCCCGTCTGTTGCCAACACCTATCTGATCGCGCTTTGGCCGTCCGTGCCCTCCCCCGGTGGTTTACGTTGTTAGGGGGCCGCCTTTACGAGCAATGTGCCGTTACGATAACCCTAGGCACACTGCTTGAGGCAGCCTATCGATAACCGGGTACCGACTAGGGGAGGGGTTGAAAGAACACATGGATCGGGTCGCCATTCCTCAAAAGATGGTGGGTACGGGAATTTTTCCAAAAACCCCCCGTACCGGGCTTTTCCGGCGGCTGGCGATCCTAGTGACCGCCGCCGCCAAACCGTGCCGCTCCTCCGGCTGCGACCAACCTCCGTCATGCGTAGCAACAAGCCTCGCCCCCAGGGGAGACCTAAGGCTCTCGCAGGGCTGGCGACTGCTAGCGAGCGCCGTCCCTAGCGTTGCTTCCCAGCTGTCCGCCGCCAGCTCCAACACCCTCGTCCCTCCGCTGATCCGTCCGTACCCCTCTTCGCCAAAAAATATTTCGCAAACGCCGCCCCCGCCCCATCGTCGGGAGTGTATTTGCGAGTATTTAGTCGCGGAAACGACATATCTGACTGGCCGAGCGGGAGATCCCTGTGCCGGTGTACGGATATTATGTTTTTCCAAAACCCTCCGTACAGAGCTTCCCGACAGCTATTGATCCCGCGGATCGCAGCTGTCGGTACCTCGTTCAGCCCCCTACCGTGCAAGGCCTGTCACGGCTATGGGGTTACCAGCGCCCACCGCGTGGAGGTAGAGGTAGGTGCCGACGGGCATGCGAGCGCACCCCTCTCCGGGGCCGCCGCCGCTACGCCGCCGGCGGGCGCCAACTACCCGTACAATATATTAGTCATTTTTGATTACAAGAAGAACAACGTGAGCACGGACATGGAAAACATGAGGGGAAACAAATGGGCAACAGTGACAAGAGGATCACGGAATCCAAAGCACGGCAAAAGGAAGCACTATATTGTGCGCAAACCTAGCAGATTGAACTAAGGAAACTCCTAGGCAACGCCAAGAATGCAACACGTGGAGGCAACAAGCGGCGCCTCACGCGCGACTCGAGGAAGCAAGGTACTACAATATTTTAGTCAGCCGATATTTCATTACACTTAAATAAAGCAATAAATTGGGGCATTTCAAAACTTTGTTTTCCCTCCTTTGCTGGTGGTTACCATGAGCAGTATTGCTTACAAGAAGAACCATATGAGCACGGACAGGGCTGGTGGTTACCATTGGTTTATTTGTATTAATTGTTAGGATTTCAAAACTCAATTGAACAAGATCCTCGCCGTCTTAACTCCAAGGTCACCGCAAAGCAAGGAGAATGGGAGAGAAAGTAGACAAAATAATTTTTAAAAATACTTCGTGATTTTCTACCCTAACTATACTCGAAAATTCAAATCTTGTCGCGTCTCGTGTGTATTTTGAGTTTTAGTGGTCCAATAGGTGCGATGTGCCGGTGCGTGTGGCTCAAGGGAAGAGACGCAAACGTTGTGTTAGGACTACCCCACTCAAGGCGCCCGTAAGATGTTTCGAATTACACGTACGGGGTTAGTCGGACAATCAAGTGTCATAACATAAATTCAGGCGGTAGACCAATAGCACACTCCAATTTTTAAAAGCGTTTCTGCGGATTGGTAGTACGTGCGCTTTTTGCACTGCCGGAGTTATTTTCACGTGCAAGCTTAACTACGATTTTTTGTGCAACGCGCCTTTGTTGCGAAGTAAGCGCATCGCACTTAAAGATAGAAGTATGCTACAACAAGAAAAATCACTCCATTCAAGGGAGGCACGCTCACGATGGCCTAGACAATGGAGAGGGAAATAAAAATGGCGACATGGTCAAAACAACCAATCGCGAGACATGCTTGAGAACAATGGGAGACTAGCGACAAGCTGTATCGAGTAGTTGTAAACACGATAACACGAGGAATGTATTATGATTTTATGACATGATAGAAGTGCAAATATGTGCACGTGGGTGGCTCCCCTCGAAGACGTTGAAAAACCTTGGATGCTTACGGTAACTAATTGGTCCACTTGGTATTATGCCACTCATACCCACGCATGTCAAGGGCAAGGTGCTAGCTAGCGGCCCAACGCGGGGTAATGGTGAAAACAATACTATGTCAACGCGCGGATTGAGTAGGGAAGAAGCGCCCGCCATGTTGTTGTGACGAGTATTGCCCTTTATGAGTACATTACATGACATTGTACATGCACTCTTTACTAATTTGATATGTACTTTTTCATCGGAAGGACGTGCTTACGGCTACGTCGCCATTGCTACAGCTCGAGGACAATGTACATACAGTACACAACGCGGTGTTAGTACATAATGGTACGTGCAATACTGCAATATGCATAGTAAATTCTAACATGCTACATGACGCAATGGTTTGGTCTCCCGAGACAAACATGCTACGTCGCCACTTTGTTGAGACCGTTACGAGAGCCCCAATGCAAGGCACAAAGAGCATGCGAGACTAGAGGTGGGAATTAACTAGGCAAACTTATTTTAGTCAAGTGCACTGGAGGGGAGCGACAAACGGCATATTTTTCAGTTTTAATTGCAAACATTTGCTAACTTTAAACAATGAACATCTCGGCGGCGGGAGACAACCCGTGGAAGACACTGCCACGTGTCATACGAGAAAATGGGCGGTGAAAAGTTAGCGCATAAGAATAAGTTTAAACGACGACGAAAGTTCACACTCGAAGAACACTAGTAGAAACTAGAAAGCTACAAGTTGCGATTGAACAACGGCACAAAGTTATCTTTAAATATCTATAGGCTAGTCGTTAATGCTCGTCATGGCGTTTTCGGCATTGGTTGAAGTATCCCTTTAATTAATCCGCCTGTCAGCTTTCACCATTTGCTGTAATCCATACACGACATAGAGCAATTTTAAAGATGTGCTTATTATGAATTTAAGATATATTTTTACTTTATTGTAAGTAACTGGTAATAGATGAAATGATGTGCCATAGATCGTTTACAAATAAAAGCGATTTATATCGACAATAGCATAGCGCTTAGCGTTTAATTTGTTAGTGTGGTGGAGTTTCTCCGTCAGTTTCATAAACATTTCGTAAGCCAGCTCGCTTCATGCGTAATATATTCGTGCTGAGTGCGTAGCCGATATCGCTGCTCAATTTCATAATTTCCGAGTTAGCGACAGCGGGCGAGATCGTGAGATCTAGCGAGATCTCATTGTCGATGAATATTATTGGAGCGATGCAAACCGTTGGATTCCTGTCGCTGCCGGTCGCTAGTTTTACCATATCTATACGTAACACCTGAATATCCACGTCTTCATAATCACAACACAAGCTAACGACCCACAACAATGCGTCGTCGATCCGTAGGGCACTGTCCCTCACTGGCGTCTTCAGGCTACCCATGCCGTGTTGCTTGGGTGCTGGCAAAGCCGCAATACGTTTCAGGCAAGAGGGGTGGAAATAATTCCGAAATATATCCCTAAGTACTGAGCACCCAGCAAAGCAATATGCGGCAACTTGTTTCGAGGCTTTTTTCTTCCTTTCTTTCTTCCTTTTTTTCTTCCTTCCCCCCCCCCCCCCCCCCCCCCCCCCACCACCTAAGCGGCGAGAAGTGTCCATAGCCGAGTCCGTCCGCTGTCCGCCCACAAAGTCGCACGGAAAGAACCCGAGAGTGGGCTCTGGCGGTGACGTCCTGCTCCACTCTCAAACAGCAAACGAAAGTCACGGCACCTGGCGCGACTGGGCAAATTGCTGCTTGTGGTTCGCCCTCTCACGCAGTTCATGTTTGTCGGCAGAGTGTTTCGTGACTCGTGCCCTCATCGGTGGGTGCCACTCTCGGAAGGCCGCGTCGACCCACTCACGGGCGCCCTTGAATGCCCGTATCACGGCTGTGCGCACCAGCGACCGTTTCCTTCTCTCCTTAGTCATTGCTCCCACTTCATAGTGCGCATTGTGCCGTGGGGGCTGGGGCGTCAACTGATAATTCCTGCTGTCGTTCTTCGTCTTTCAGGGCAATTTGATTCGTATGGCCAGTGTACAGCGTTCCCAGAGGTAATCACGCCCTCCTTCCCCCCTCCCCCCCTCCCAAGGCTAGCACCGACTCTGTCTAGCTACCTACTGCTCGCTATGTCCTGCCAACGAAATTCCTGGATGGTGGATGGTGGCTGCTGCCGTTGCTCTGACGTCAGGGCGGTAAGATAGACCACCGCTGCGACGCACTGGTTTATCCCTCGGCTATCAAGCAAGGTAAGCACTGAGCACAGCTACACAGGCTCGCACTGCAGTGGTGGGCAGAAGCAGCAGTACCAGCGTGCACTGCGTCGTCCTGCAAGTCGACTGTGTCTGCATCTGTTTGGATTGTGGTGGACAGACTTTTTATTCGTCAGGCCCACTCCCCTGCGGCGACTCACTTCCAGAGTGGTTGTCGACAGCGACGACAATTTAGTGGACCTAGATGGCATGGACACATCAGGCATTCCTACTGTTCCGCTATTGGAGGTACACAGCCCTGCTGCACATGTTAGCTCCCCATCGTGCATGTCCTTCTCTGCACATGCACGCAACCTGGAGGATCTATCAGTACTAAGGCTGAGGTGATGGGTGGGTCATGCAGGAGGGTGGTGGTGGTGTTACTCTAGATGTGGCACGGGATTTCCCCTACGACTTCGCCCTTCTCATGGAGAATCTACTGGATGTGGGCCACGTTCACTTCACCCACCAGTGCGCCACCTCTGTCCTCTCCCCTCTGCAGCGTAACCCCTTGCTGTTATTCTGCAGGATGAGGAAGACTGCGAATTTTTTATGGGTCGCGTGATGCTGTGTGCCGGCTATAGATGTGTCTGTCGAACCACAGCTCCAGCTCGTCCCAAAACGCGCAGCGCACTCAATCCTCCTTCCTCCCCCCTCTCTCTTCTTTTGCTGCTGCGCGCAGTTCCACGATCTCACGGCGTGAGAACGCCCCGATAACCACTCTCACTGTGGACAAACGCGGGAAGGCAGGTTTTACCGGGAAGCAAGACTCAGCGGCACCTGGCAAGCGCATCAGTGTGTTCCAGGTGAGAGCCGCACTTCATCGCTGCTGTTATGCCAGTGGCAAGTTGTCCGCCGCATGTGGATTCCCATCGCTGGCAGATAGGACGACCGATGCACGTGTGCTTGAATTGCGGTTTATTAAGGCGCACGGATCCACTGCTCCCTAGGCACCTGTCTACCTGTGCCACACAATTGACCGGGTGGAGGAAAAGGGCAGCTTTTTGCTCATTGTCGTGTACGGAGTGCCTGTGGCGCCCGGCCGCTGCCGGCTGCTGAATCTACAGGTGAATACATTGACTGCATGACGTCCAGAACTCCAGGCGGTGCTTCTAGCCGTCGAAACAAATGGTAGAGCTGTGTGCTGATTTCAACAGGTATTCAAGTTGAAGAGCATCGCGGCGATGTCTGGCATTTCCAAACTGCCCGGCTGGATGTTCCACCCGGGGAATAACACAGTAAGCGATCAAGCCCACCGAATCCATCAATCCACATCCTCTCCCTCAGTCACTTCATGTCGTTGGCGCCATAGAACGTCTTGTTTTATCCTCATCCTTGTCCTGCAAATTCTGGAGGACGATGTGATCTTCCTGCACCGCCAGATGAAGGTGATTGTTCGCAGAGGTGCGTGCCCCCCGAGCTTCATTTCTGAATACTCAGTGCTACCCCGCCCCTACTCCCTCCCGCCCCCCCCCCCCCCCCCCCCTCCTCTCCTCTCTCTCTCTCTCTCTCTCTCTCTCTCTCTCTCTCTCTCTCTCTCTCTCTCTCTCTCTCTCTCTCTCTCTCTCTCTCTCTCTCTCTCTCTCTCTCTCTCTCTCTCTCTCTCTCTCTCTCTCTCTCTCTCTCTCTCTCTCTCTCTCTCTCTCTCTCTCTCTCTCTCTCTCTCTCTCTCTCTCTCTCTCTCTCTCTCTCTCTCTCTCGCTCTCGCTCTCCTCTCTCTCGCTCTCCTCTCCTCTTTCGCTCTCGCTCTCGCTCGCTCTCTCTCGCTCTCTCTCTAAACCCTAAAAGCCCTAAATCCCTTTCTCTTGGGCGTGCCCAATAAAATTTCCGTCTATTTATCCTCAATCTTATTTCCTTCTTCCCGCTCAATGGCTCTGGGCACAAGAGGGTCGGGCAGGTGTACCGGATGCCTTACTATTCTGATGCCTTCGTGGTGGCGTTCCACTCATGGCTGGAACGGTTTGAGCCCGTCTTCCTCTGAATGAACAGGGACACCTTGTCGAAATGAGGTTTAATATTACCCTTCTTCTGCAAACTGGACAGATGGGGCGGCCACGGTCCTTTTGGGCGGATGGATGAGGGTTGGGTCAAGGTGTCACCCCCGCCTCCCCCACATCCCACCCAAGGGATCTCGTCCAGTAGGTCCAGTTAGGTTTGCCCCTCAGCGCCTGGTGGCAGGAGATCCTTTCTCATAGGCCAAGCTCAACTTGTGGCTGCTCTTTTTTGATTTAGGGGATTGGCGCAGAGTTGAGCCAAGACGAGCTTCTCGAGCGTTTCCAGTCTCACACCCAAGGCTGCAAGTGAGACGGCCACAAACACCTCTGACCCGTATGTTACGTTACCTGGGCTGCTTTGTCATCATAGCTTTCCCCCGCAGGTCCTGCTCTGCTGCGCTCACAGTGCTAAAACGCCTGCGCAATTGGCTGCTGCTTAGTACGCCCCCCCTCCCCCCACTTGCAAAATTGCAAAGGACCCCTTTTCTCTGCTGGGGGGGGAACCACCAGTCATTGGGGCTAGGCTCTTCGTGATATAATGCAGATGCAACCGTCTAGTATAGACGCCCACGTGCTACAACATTGCTGAAACATTGTTTGTCCTATTGCAGCCATGATAATGGTCTTGATTCGACTGCAGATCATCCTGACCCGTGTTTCCTGTGCGTGCTACAACTTACTTGATTAGGTGGAGCTGCAGCGGCTGTGACCTCCGTACTCGCTACACTCGCTCTGTGCCTGAAGACCGCTGCCGCAACAAGTTGGGTCGCTTTCCCAGCCGTTACTGCCAGTGGGAAAAGCAGCACTGCAAACAGTTGGAGCAACGCCGCGGTTGTTGCGGTGCCGCAGTGGCTGGCAACCTTCCACGCAGGTGGTTCCCGTTCTCCAGCGCACCCTGTGAATCCAACATATACACCTGTCATGAACAATTTCTTTGCGCCTGGAAACTGACGCGCTCGCCATCTCCCCTCGACGTGCCTGCCGTTTTTCATGTCTTCTTACCAGTTTTATTGCCGAAAGTCGTCATCACCTCGCTAGCTGTCGCCGTCATCTGCGGCACGGCTGCCGTATTTTTGCACGGCCAGCGTGCAAAGTATCTGCAAGGCTCCTTGCCACCACCGCGGAATGTCAACCCGTGAGGCCTGTTTACCGGCCTCCGCTCGCTTGATTCCGGCAGGGCGTTGCGAAAACTCCCAGGCAAGGGTGATTGGTGAGAGATGAAGCACATGTTCTTCTAGCCGCTACCATCCTGTGCTACCGCTGAACCCCGCGAGTCGGCCGGGCCCTGAACGCACTGCTGTTTTCGACGCCTGGAACTACGCGCTTCGCGCGCCGAACAAGGTAGCTGCAATCTTTAACCATTTTCAAGGATTATGGTGGCCCGGATTTGCATTGCCTGTAATTGAAGTAATGCAGAGGCTTCGAAACTGCATTGGGTCCCAAATAGCAATTATGCTCTGGAAAATAGCAAGGCGTGCCTTGCATATATTCTAGGTTATTGTTGCAGTTCCGCAGCGCTTTCCATTTCGGTGTCACTTGAGATGATTTTTTTTCACTCTGAAACACCATTTCAATGCCTGTGTCCCTCGAGTTTAAACTGTTCCACTCCACATCGCAATAGTAAGTCTTGAAAGCCTCTTTTTCGTGGAAGCATGATCGCGCAAGTCAGTACCTGTTTTGAAAAATGTTGCAATGCTGTATTATCGGGATATTGAAATCGTCGCTGAGGTAACTGTGTTTGAGGATTGTGCATGATGGCAATCAGCGAAGAGATTGCGAAGTCTGACCTCAGTGACTGTTGTATTTGGCGTGTGTATTATTTGCTCGTCCTACTGCCCAGCAAGAGTGACGGAGGAAATTACACTTAATTTACCCTAGGGCGCGTTTTTGCCAAAGATGTCAGCTTGTTTACAATTTTGCCAAAGGACACCCACAGACAGGGTCTGGGGGTCGATTAGCGCAAGATTATAGGGATGGGAGGGTGGGTTCGCGCGAAGCCTAGATTGGCTGAGCGCGAAAGCAGAGAGTGCCTAGGCTCGTGGCTAGCTACGGCTTATAAGGCACGGGCTAGCTAGAGCTGACCGTTGGGGAAGTCGTTGGTCGTTGGCTGCGTCTAACTGCTCGGGCAAGGTGGTTGCCCTGCTGGTGAGACGCGCTGATATTAACGGTAATAGTACCCGCTAGAGTTACTGTCCCGTACACATGATATTGGATATGCAACCCTCTAGATTCAAATCAATCTGACCATAATATTCCGTCATTGGCTTTTGCCTTGTCGTGATTATGATACCCGTCTCTCTCTCTCTCCCTCGAGCATGTACCCTTGTCAATTTCACTAGAAGCGGAGCGCACAATGATAACGTCGCGGGTTCATGTATAAGCCAAGAAAGCATTATCATGCGCCGAATTTTACCGACGATTTAAAGCATTTAGAGTAGTATGCCTCACTTCTGCGGCTAAGGGGCAATCCTTCATAGTGACTGACGTTCAAGGCGGTGAACACATATGTCAATGTAATACTTGTTTGCCCCATCTCGTCTAGCAAAAGGTGGGCATTGGATATGTCGAACACCACGTCACTGATGATACACGTGTTGGACATGTCACATGGTATGCGCCTCATACCATGAAAACGTATTTCTTGCGACATTAAGTATTTCAACATTTGTATAATATATGTTGGTAGTACTCCATTTTACGCTGTAAATGACACGGGTTGATGTTGCTGAACTATCAAAGGTTTCGTTCTTGTAATGCAACAAAGCAGTGTACTGTCCCGCAAGAAGACTTGTCCCCATTGATGTGCATATCCGTGTGGAATCGAAACCGAGGACAGAAAATTGTTTGGACGTTTTATTATGAAATTGTATATAGTTAATGAGAAAACGTTCGAGACGCTAACAACTCTACGAAAATTGTCCGAAACTATTGTAATTTTGACCATGCTTCGCTTGTTAAACCGTGCACACACGATCAGTATGGAAGGTAACTAACGCACACGTAGTTATAGTCACAGTCACGCAAATAGGACAGTCACAAAGACAACCATCCCGAGGCGTGGTTACGGGACAACATAAGTGAGAGAGTTGTAGCATGGCGACAACTCTGTACTGAATCAAACAGCTTATCGGTATGTCCGATCTAGACATGTACTAACCATATCTAGAATAGCTTACGGTAGCTATCTGCAACGAATAACTAGAAGGTATTACTTACAACACTCCCCTTCAAGGTAGCTACGGGCTGAAGCGTTGCATTGGGTCTGCTCCTCCAAGGACTGCACTTCGGTGTCTTGTCTGTGCAGTCCTGGTAGAGGTTTGGTAAACATGTCGGCCACCATTTGGTCAGTGGGGAGGTACCTCAACTTGATGGTTCCCTGCTCCGCGTGGTCCTTGAGAAAGTGTCACTTCAGACCATTGTGTTTAGTCTTCTCGCTGACCAAGGCATTTTGGGAGTACGCGATGGCGCTCAGGTTGTCCTCCCAGATGGTGGTGGTTTCGGTGATGGGGGCGTTGGATTTCTCTCCCATAAGTTGGCGGAGGTGGAGTCCCTCCTTGGTGGCGTCAGCCGCAGAGTAGTACTCGGCCACACAAGTCTGTTGTTTGGACTTGTAGTTGATTGGTCCGCGTCCGAGAGTGAAGAGGTAGCTCGAATGGAACTTGCGGGTGTTGTTGTCGTTTGCCCAGTCAGCGTCGGCAAGCCTGTGAGTTGGAGACTGTGGTCCGTGCCCCCCCCAACGTCAAGCGCATGTCGATGGTGCCATGGAGGTATCGAAGGATCTTTTTTAGAGCCTGCAAGTGTGCGTCCGTGGGGGATGCTTGAGCGGAGCCAAGGATGCTCAACGCCGTGGATACATTGGGACGCGTGCAAACGGCCGCGTACTGGAGACTGCCCATGAGACTTGGGTAGAAGTCCTTGGCCACACCAGTAAGGGGGAGAAAGTCATATGCACGAGCCCGGCGAGAAAGCCACGGTTCATAGGAAGGGACGAGGGCTTGGAGTCGGTCATGCCGTACTTTGCAAGGATATCGCGTAGGTATTTGGACTGATCCAGCGAGATGGTGCGGGCCGAGCGATCGCGGGTGATGTGCATGCCGAGGAGTTGGGAAAAGTCGCCCAAGTCCTTAATTTTGAACCGCGCACCAATATGAGCATTGAACGAAGCCAACCATGTGGCATCATTGCAGGCTGCGGGAATATCGTCCACGTACAGTGCGATCATGGCGAAGACGTGACTGGTGCGGAAGATGTAGATGCATGGGTCGGAGACGCATTGTTGCCAGCCGTGGTCGACGAACCATGCACGAAGTAGGATGTTGAACTCGCGAGGGGACTAGTTAAGTCCGTAGAGGCAGCGCTTGAGATGACACACCTTAGACGTGCCATCAGCGAAGTCGTGAGGTTGGCGGATTTACACGTTCTCCTGAATAGGGGCGTAGAGGGACACATTGTCTATGTCAAGCTGACACAACTCAAGGTCGCGGGCGGCCGCGATGGCAAGGAAGAGGCGAAGGCTTGCCATACGGATGACATGGGAGACCGTCTCCGTATAGTCGAGGCCATCGCGTTGGATGCACCCTTTGGCGACGAACCGTGCTTTGAAGCGGGAGACATCGCCAACGGTGTCGGACTTGACTTTGTAGATCCACATGATGTTAACGACCACGCGGTCAGGGGGAAGGTCAACGAGTTCCCACGTCCCGTTGTCTATGAGGGAAGAGTACTCCTGCTACATAGTGGCTTGCCATTGGGCGGCCTAGGTGTTGTCCAAAGTAGCTCGGTACGATTTGGGTTCCACACACTCTCGGGCGGAAAGGAGAGCGACGGCAGTAGGTAATGTGCCGGCAGGGGTGTGGGGAGGGCCAGTGATCTGGTCGGGCACGTGGGGTTGCTCGAAGATGTCCTCTTTGGCTTTGCCTTGTTCAGGGTCACAACACGCCGTGACAAGTGCCGGCGGGTAGTCGGACATGTGGGCCACAAGGTCCCCGTAGCGAAGGGGATGCGACCGGAGTTGAGCCTAGCGAGTGGCTGTAGGAGGGGGTTGAGGATAGGACAATGGAGAGTCGACAGGGTGGGATGGGGGTGAAATGTCATGCGGAGGATTGTCATCCGAAGGGTCTGAGATGACCGAGTCGATGGGGAGGCGAGTGCCGAACCCCGGAGTGTTTTCATGGAAGACAACATGGACGAACGTGATGATGCGGCGAGTCTCGGGGTTGTAGACGCGGTACCCTGGGGCATCACTCGGATAGCCAACCATGACGCCACGAAACGCCTTTTCGCCGAGTTTCCGACGCAAGTTGTTGGGCACTTTGGCGAAGGCGGCGCACCCGAAGACGTGGAACTTGGATGCGTCAGGCACCGACGACGTAAGGAGAGTGAGGGGAATGCCACCGGTGAGGCCGACCAAGCGGTTGTTAGTGCGGTTGCGGAGGTACACAACGGTGCTAACAGTGCACGACCACATGGAATTGGGGACGGCCATGCTGTGGAGCATCGCAAAAGCATTGCTCTGGATAGTGCGCCAGGGACGTTCGGCTTTGCCGAGCATGTGATGGGCATTGGGAGCAGAAAACTGCACCCCGACGCCGAGGCGAGCGCACATATGGCCGGGTGAAAGCAGCCTCAAACACATTGTCCGAGTCGAATTTGAAGACCGGTTCGAACGCGCCTTATTGGGAGTGATGGCGTGCATGCAAGTGTTAGATTTCCAGCATTATGGTTTCTAGCTCCGAGCATGCGTCGTCTTTGGACTTAAGGATCCGCTCCCACATATGTAATGGGTATGGTGGTCGATGACGAGTAGGCATTAGCGGAGGCCATGTGGTGAGGGGACATTAATTGGACCCCAAAGGTGACAGTACATGTTGAGAAGGGCACGGGATGGTTTCGCGCAAACAACATTGTTGCGAGGTGCATTAGTGGCCTTGTGGAGCAAGCATGAATCGCAAGAAACATTTTTTACATAGCTGGCTAATGCTCGGCTAGTTGGGACACCGTGGGTATGTTGAGCTTGTAGGCTTTGCATGTTAAGATGTCCAAACCGGCGTTACCACATTACGGGGTCGAGCCGGCCAGTGAGGGCAACACGGGAACCGGGGTCGCGCGCTGTCTCCGCGGAGGGGCTTGGGGGTAGCTCTCGTTAGTGGGGCAGGAGGTAGAGGCCGCTTATGGACGGCTCTAGCACACCCACTCTTGTGGGCACCACGAGGAGGCCAATATCATAGTGAGTAGGGAAAAGAAATTCACAGCCGTTGTGGGACTGCATCCAAGTGACACTAAGTAGTCTTCCGATGCGCTGAGTATAGCGCGATGAAAGGTCGGGTGTGTACAGTGCGTGGATCGTGCGGTGAATGGATTTGGTCATACGCCAGCCGAATGGAAAGTCGCACCGAACCACTGCCCTTAACGTCGACACCAACCCCGCCCACGCGAGAGGGAGCGGAGGGCGGGGTGAACGTAGAGAAGTACCTCTAAATGCGGTCATGTTGATCAAGCAGGCGGAGTCAACTACCCAAAACCGTGAGAAGTCCCGACCAGGGGTGATGGAAGATGAAAAAGCGACAAAGCTGAAGGGGACACTCACCTCGGTGTCATCGTATTCATCTATGCAGTCATCAAGGGTGAGCAGACTGTCAGCGTCGTCGGCGGGGACGTCGCTCTATAGGGCAGCGTGCGCAGAGGCGGAGCCACCAGGGGTGCCGTACTTTTAGACGATCATCTTCCGTTTGGCAATAGTCCACTTCAAGAGGGCGTCATTTGGGGCAATGCATGAAGAGAATATGTGGTCCAATCTTCCATATGCGCTACACTTGTTGGGGAGGCCACGACCGCCACGAGGGCCACGCGGGGTGCGTCCGCGGCCGCTGTGCGAACTGCGACCATCAGCGACAAAGGCAGAGATGGGAGGAGGTGATGTGTCATAGGCCGGCATGCTCGGAGCACTTGCGTCCTTGTCCATATTCTGTGCCAGTTGGAGAATGATGGCCATCACCTCATCGGCGGACATGAGCAGTGTGTCGAAGGCGTTAATGACACACTGCTTGTCATGGCCGAAAGGGCCGGAGATGGATATGCCGCGCAGAATGAGGAGGCCAAGGTTGTGGGGTGGATGGCCGCGGAACCATCAATCACATGGCATGTTTCATTATATTCGTCGAATGTCTGCCTGAGGAAGTGGACATAGTGAGTCAGGGACTGACCAGAGCGCCGTCTGATTATGAGGTTGTCCACGGAAAGAGAGAGACCGCGCGAACGACTTGCAGTCCAGGTGTTCACACATGATATCCTAGGCTGCATTGGCGCAGTCGGGACGTGCGGGCGACACACACTTTAGGGCCTGGTCAGCATGCTTGTTGTCGCTTGCCGGATGGAGCAGTAGCGTGTAGGCGTAGTGCTAGGCATGTTCATCCAGCCAGGCGCCCGACTCGCGGATGGCCAGCTGAGGGATGAGGTACGCTGCCTTGAGGGAGAGCAAGTTTGGGATGTTCCTCTTCCACTGCTTCAAGTCCGAGTTAGGCCCCATGATGAGCACGCCCAACACTACGCCTACACACCCATGATCCATGCAGGTAGCGACAACAAGCGTGATGACCAGGAAATGAAGTGCGTCTCACATGCACGTCGCGACTACACCACTGGAGCATGGGATATTCTGTGCGCAAGACTAGACTGCATGTCCTTCGCGCGGTCTCTCTCTCCATGTTGGACAACTTCATGCTCAAGCAACGCCTTGGTCAGTCCCTTACTGACTACGTCCACTTCATGAGGGAGACGTTCGATGACTATAATGAGACTTGCCAACTGATTGATGGTTCCGCGGCCATCCACCCCACAACCTTGGCCTCCTCGTGCTGCGTGGCATCTCCAACACCGACCCTTTCGGTCAGGCCAAACAATGCGTCATTAACGCATTCAACACCGACTACCTCATGCCCGCCGATGAGGTGATGGCCAACATCCCCCACTTGGCACACAACATGGACGATGAAGTCCGTGCTTCGGGCGCGCCGGCCCCCGACACATCACCCCCTCCCATCTCTGCGTTTGTCGCCGCTTGTCGCGGTTCGTAGAGCAGCCGCGGACACAACCACGTGGTCCTCGTGGTGGTCATGGCCTCCCCAACAAGTGTAGCGCATATGGAAGCCTGGACCACATATTATCCTCATGCATTGCCCCACATGACGCCCTTCTGAAGTGGACTATTGCCAAACTGAAGATGATCGTCCATAAGTATGGCATCCGTGGTGGCTCTGCCACTGCGCACGCTGCCATGCTGAGCGACGTCCCCGCCGATGACGCTGACAGTTTGATTCACTCTGAAGGATTGCACATATGAATACGATGACACCGAGGTTAGTGCCCCCTTCAGCTCTATCGCGTTCTTATCTTCCCTCACACCATGTTGTGACCTCTCGCATTTCTAGGTAGTTTATTCCGTCTGCTCGATCAACATGACCGCATTTCGAAATGATTTCGCTACGTTCCACCCCCTCCGCTCCCTCTCGTGTGGGTGGGGTCGTTGTCGATGTTAAGGGCAGTGGCTCTGTTGTGAGATCCCACGGTGGGCACGATAATGGACACATCCGTACGTTGGACTCCGGGGGGGTCTTGGCCCTACTATCTCGCCAATAGTGGATGTACTGCGGGAGCCCGTTGCTCGGGCAGTACGGGGGTATATATATGAGATATATCCCCAATGGGTACCGACTTTTAGGCGCGGTACTTGGTTACGGCGTACGGCTCCGGACACGGAGGTGCCGGGATCGATTCCCGGTGATGGCATTTCCGTGTACCCTGTTGATAGGTTATGGGCCCTCCGCGTATGACGCGGGTTTGTAGGGTTTAACCGGAGTTGATGGGATGGTGTCCATTAGGGGGAGTGTTGTGAGATCCCACGGTGGGCACGATAATGGACACATCCGTACGTTGTACTCCGGGGGGGTCTTGGCCCTACTATCTCGCCAATAGTGGATGTACTGCGGGAGCCCGTTGCTCGGGCAGTACGGGGGTATATATTTGAGATATATCCCCAATGGGTACCGACTTTTAGGCGCGGTACTTGGTTACGGCGTACGGCTCCGGACACGGAGGTGCCGGGATCGATTCCCGGTGATGGCATTTCCGTGTACCCTGTTGATAGGCTCAGTGCGGATTTCCATTCGGTTGGCATATGGTCAGACCATTCACCGCACGGTCCATGCCTTGTACACCCCCGACCTTTCATCTCGCTCTGCTCAACGCATCGGGAGACTCCTTAGTGTCGCTTGGATGTAATCACACAGTGGCTGTGAATTTCTTTTCCCTATTGACTCTAACACTGGCCTACTCGTGGTGCCCACAAGAATGGGTGTGCTAGAGCCGTCCGGCAACGGTCTCTTCTTCTTGTCCCACCAACCAGAGCTACTCCCAAGCCCCTCCGCGGATCAAGCGCGCGGCACCGGCTCCCGAGTTGCCCTCACTGCCCAGTGCGACCCCGTAATGTGGCAACGCCGGTTTGGTCACCTTAATATGCAAAGCCTACATGCCCAGCATACCCACGGTATCCCAACTAGCCGAGCATTAGCCTGCTCTTTAAAAATGTTTCTTGCGATTCATGCTTGCTCCACAAGGCCACTAATGCACCTCGCAAACCGCTTATTGCGCAAAACCATCCCGTCCCCTTCTCAACACGTCCTCTCACCTTTGGGGTCCAATTAATGTCCCCTCCCCACATGGCTTCCGTTAGTGCCTACTCGTCATCGACCACCACATCCATTGCATGTGGGTGCGATTCCTTAAGTCCAAAGACGACGCATGCTCCGAACTGGAAACCATCATGCTAGAAATTCAACACTTGCATGCACGCCATCACTCCCAATCAGGCGCGTTCGCACCCGTCTTCAAATTCGACTCGGGCTATGTCTTTGAGGTTGCTATCACCCGCCGGATGTGCGCTCGCCTCGGCGTCGGGGTCAGGGACTGGATCCGGATCCTACGGCTCCGCGAATCCCCGAGACTACTCGGGTTCAGACTCGGTCTCGTGGGTCCGGACCCTAGAATCATAGGTAATCGCGGGATCAGGACCCTAGAATCACAGGTAGTCGCTGGATCCGAACCCTAGGTTCGGTAGGTAATCGCTGGATCCGAACCCTAGAATCACAGGTAATCGTTGGATCCGGTACCAGTTATTGTAAGTAATCGTTGGATCCGGTACCAGTTATTGTAAGTATTTGTAGGATCCGGTACCAGTTATCGTAAGTAATCGTTGGATCAGGTATTCATCGTACTTTAATGGATCCGCGGTAATCGCGAGTACCTCATCCTCGCAAAACGATGTGGAATCGAGATACCCAATCAGTACTTACGATTCCGAGTATCTCACGATTCTGTGGTGGCCCGAAGTGACACGATGTTTTTTTGGGAGGTATCTGGCAATGCAAATTTGCTGAGGTGTATGTCTAGGATTGGTTCAATAGCCCCGATTGTTGTCATTCCGCAGCCTTGAATCGATTGTAGCCCACCCAAGGGCCAGTTAAACGGTGCGCACGCGCTTGAAATCCACCATAATCTGCCCGTCCACATCCAACTCCTATCATAGTTAGCAACAATGGCGGGGCAAGCGGGAAGTAGTAGACCGTCTAGATTAGGGAAGAGCTTGTCATCGACGGCTATCCAACGTACAAAAGAGGAGCTTGTTGGGAATTCATATAGGGTGTTCAGGATACCTCAGTCAAAATCTATTGTATGGGATCCAAGCATGAGCAGGCGCATAGAACTAGTAGAGATGTAAAAACTGAATTTGCAGTACAAATTTCCCCCAAAATGCGCAATTTGTATCAATTTGCATGAGTACTTCGAGTACTTGTTGGAATCGCGAACCCAACGAAACCAAAGGAACCAAAAAATTATAAGTACTCATGTACTCGGTTCCGGAACCGAAAACACAGGTACTCGCTGGATCCGAACCCTAGAATCACAGGTAATCGTTGGATCCGAACCCTAGAATCACAGGTAATCGTGGATCCGGACCCTAGAATCACAGGTAATCGCGGGGTCCGAACCCTAGAATCACACGTAATCGCGGGATCCGAACCCTAGAATCACACGTAATCGCGGGATCCGGATCCATTTTTTGAGGTACTCACTAGTTCCGGATCCTAAAAATCAAGTACTCATGGATCCGAACCCAACAAAAAGCTGGCGGATCCAGTCCCTGGTCGGGGTGCAGTTTTCTGGTCCCAATGCCCATCACATGCTCGGCAAAGCCGAACGTCCCTTGCACACTACCCAGGGCAATGCTTTTGCGATGCTCCACAGCATGGCCGTCCCCAATTCCATGTGGTCGTGCGCTGTTAGCACCGTTGTGTACCTCCGCAACCGCACTTACAGCCGCTTGGTCGGCCTCACCGGTGGCATTCCCCTCTGTCTCCTTACGTCGTCAGTGCCAGTCGCATCCAAGTTCCACGTCTTCGGGTGCGCCGTCTTCCGCAAAGTGCCCGACAAGTTGCGTCGGAAACTCGGCGAAAAAGCATTTCGTGGCGTCATGGTTGGCTATCCGAGTGATGCCCCATGGCACCGCGTCTACAACCCCGAGACTCGCCGCATCATCACGTTCGTCCATGTTGTCTTCCATGAGAACACCCTTGGCTTCGGCACTCGCCTCCCCATTGACTCGGTCATCTCAGACCCTTCGGATGACGATTCCATCGGGACACCTCACTACCCTCCCACCCTATCGACACCCCACTGTCCTATCCTCAACCCCCTCCTATAGTCCCCCGTTAGGCTCGACTCCGGTCGCACTTCCTCCGCTACGGGGACCTTGTGGCCTACATGTCCGACTACCCGCCGGCACTTGTCACGGCGTGTTGTGACCTTGAAAAAGGCAAAGCCAAAGAGGACATCTTCGAGCAACCCCACGTGCACCACCAAATCACTGGCCCTCCCCGCACCTTTGCCGGCACATTACCTACTGCCGTCGCTCGCCTTTCCGCCCGAGAGTGTGTGGAACCTAAATCGTACCGGGTTGCTCTAGACAACGCCCAGGCCCCCCAACATGGCGTGGATCCGGGTATAGGGTACCCGGGTAATATCGAATCCCATGCCTATTTTGGAGAAATTATCTTATCTCGGAAGTAAACTAAAAAGGTTTGTAAGCAACTCACTTCTAAATATAATGTAACATACCCATCCCGCATTGTAAGCAATGATTTAGGGATTCATCTCGCAAACAAGCGAGATGCGGATCTATTCCCCCGGGTACAGTTGTCAAAGATTCTGTCTCGTATCGCAGATGTGATCCAATGGAAACGGAGTACATCTGTCTCGCGTGAATTCGCCATATCCACGTAGCCCTCGGATCCACGCCCTCGATATGATTTCAATGGGAATGTACGGAGAAGATCAGGATGAGGGAAAATAGTGCATCGTTTTTTCGCCACGAGGTTTGTTGCACTTACCACGAGGTTGCGGACCGCACGTCCGTACATCCTCGCATGACGTTATCACGCTTAACTTCAGCGTTGCCTTGGTAAAGTACAAATGCAACATGAGATCTCAGGAGCACGCGCCAATCTGCCATGTTATCACAAAGAGGCGCATTGGGCGGTTATTGCGCAGTTTAAGAGCGTAGGGAGGAAAATCAAATGTCCGATATCACAACGGTTCCCGCAGGTAGGCTGCAAATGCATCCCGAAAGATGCCCGGACATTATCCACAAGTCATGTTCCGACTGTATTTTTCTAAGCCATATATGACCTCTACACGATGGGTCCCGCAGTGCAGACAACCACCCTCAGTCGTTGCGTAGGTAATTTTACCGCCCAACGCATTCTGCGCCAAGTCGACTCAAAATTGGACGATTGGTAAATATGTCGGCTACGTGTGCGGGGCACGGATTGAGGCGATATCCGAGGATGGTTTCCTTCGGGGACGGCGTGCTTTCTGGTGATGTTCAGATGCGAAAAGACGGTAAGTGTTCATAGAAATCGCCTCTGGAAGTACACTTTTCCGAAATAACACCCCTGCAACACTTCGCACTGAAAAGACGGCCGTGAGGTACAAAGTTACGTGTCTATTTTGTTGCTACCTGGAAACATTTGTAGTTGCGGGTTGCGATTGTTTCAAAACAACACGGAGTGATATACTTGTGATTGTGCAGAAATGGCGGTCAACAATGCTGCATACGTCACAGCAGCGGCCGGGGCGGAAAAGGAGGGGTCCGGCGCCGCCCCACCCTTTGCCGTCACAGCGCCCAACGATTGTAGTGGGCCATATTTAAACTCTTCCCCGTAAGGCAGCTGTGTGGCGGTTAGCCTCTGAAAGCTAAACGCTAGCACAAATCTGTTCTTGTCTGTCTAGTTCTGTTGTTGCAAGATGGCAAAATGATGTTGTCGAGAGGCAATGGTGAAAGATGTTTCACTGTTGTACTTAAGCAGTAGATGTTGTAAGTGAACAAAGGAATTGTTAAATGGTTATGTCACCTCCCTCTATTGCACTGGGCTTTAATAGGTTTCTACCCAGATTACTTACGCATGTAAGACTAGCTTACGTGTTAGGCGTTAGGGCTGTCTAACCGTCGTCATCTGTCCTCGAGACGCGGCCTGCCTAGCATTGGGTTGCACGACGCGGCTCCTTCTGCATCGAAGAGCTCGTTCTGGCGCGTCATCTGGCTAGTTAGAATAATTATGCATATCTGTACGTACCGGGAGGTACTGGTCGTACTGTAGCATCAGCACCATTACAATATTGCAGTAGCGACGTACCCACGAGTATACGTCCATCATGTGGAAAAGCACGATTTGGTATCCGTAACGAGTACATGTACAATGTCCTGCAATGTACTGTTGTAGGACTGTACTCGTCACACTCGTACCCTCCCCCTCTTGACAGATCAATGAGGCCGCCGCGAGGCAGACCTCCGTGGTTCTTGGCTCCTTTACCGAAGCAATTATTGGGACTCAGGAACGCGCGCTGGGTGAGCGTGCATGAAGTCAATGTACGCCTGAGTCTTGGCAAACTTGTGCCATTGGCGCGTCTCCAAGAAATCATGTAACGCGGTGGTCCGGTGTACTTCGTTCAACCGGTGCCATACTGGTGGAATGTCGTCATCACTGAAGTGCGTCATGAAGAGCAGATATTTGCCTCGTCGCCCAGGTAGCGACTTGATGCACACAGCAGAGATGTGCAAGACGTCAAACTCCTCATCGTCTCCTTCAGGTACAGTCACCGGGACAGCTGGTCGTAGTGGAGCAGTAGCGCAGGGTCATAAGTTGTTGACATGGAACACATGATATAAGCGTACTGTCGCTGGTAATTTCAATCTGTAACTGTGTTTCCCAATCTGCTCCTCCACTGAAAAAGGGCCGAGCTGTCTGTCTCTGAGTTTTCGGTTTGGTTGTCCTCTCAGAAAAAGGTTTGTAGTGACGACTGACACCTTGTCTCCCTTAGCGAAGTGTGGCGCTGTAGACGGTTCTGTGCGCGCCTGCATCTCGTCCTTGTGTAGTTGTAACACTGAGCGTACCAGGGTGTGTACTTCCTGTAACAATCTCAACCGTTCTGTTGCGTCTTGCGAAACCGGAATCGATGGTCGCATGCTGAACAACAAGTCAGGAGGATCCTCAGGAGAGAACCCAAAGTTAGCCTCGAACGGTGTGTGCTCAATTCCGAGTGCAAGCGAAGCGTTGTACGCGAATTCCACTTGCGGTAGAAGTGTCGTCCAATCAGGGCCGTCGTAGCAACAGAAGCAACGAAGAAGCTGCTGAAATGTGTTGTTCACGCGCTCTGTCAAGCCGTCCGTTTCTGGATGTCGGCTGGAAGACATGTTCAGGCGTGCCCCAAGCCGTTTCCAGAGTGTCTGCCAGAAGGCACTGACGAATTTCGGGTCGCGGTCACTGATCAGCACACGGGGCAGTCCATGTAAACGGTAGTGTCATATCCTAGCCATTTAGCTAAGTGCTAGTATCTGACATTATTTATTTCCTCTAAATGGTACCTGTATCTTCGCGATATTCAGTGACTCTTTTATTGTCATCACGGCAGTACAACTGTATCGCCGTATTTTCCCTCGACAGTACAGAGTTACTAGCAGTATCTCTTCTAGATAGTTCTTTTCTAGATAGTTCTAAGAGCTTGTGCGATAAGGTTAGATAGACGGTACACGTAACCTCAGTTAACCTGTATCACTAGTAATAGTTTGGTTTAGTTAGCAGACAGCACAAGCTACAGGTTCTAAGGCTGTTTCTAGAACACCTGAGGTGTGGATATTTAAGACGGGGACTTACTGGTAGAGGAGGAGACCGGTACAGAATAGAATTACGCCACACCCAGATTGTAAGAAACCTTGTTCCTAAGACAATCTTACTAATTCTCTCTACGCTGTATAATTAGATCCAGAGATTAGGTTCTACTATTAGTCTAAGGTTGCCAACTTAGCCTAACCAAAGTAGCACCTCACACGTGGTTTCGGAGCCTCAGAACAGCTAGACGATACGAAGATGTCTAACCGAGCAGGATAGAGACTACCAGAGGAAGTTGATGGTCGACCAGAGAGGGCGCCTTTTGGGCCGACACAGCCGACGTCGACAGATGGTAGAAGACAGACAGTGCGAGAAGGATCGAGTCCCACGATGGAGCCTATGTCGGTACACGTCACCGAGATGCTACAACGACTAAGTAACCGAGTTGACACTTTTTTGACTGAGCTATCTCAACTGCGTGACCACGTCGACAACGGTTTCAGACATTTTGAAGGACGGGTGAACAAAAGCCGAGAAACAGAGAATTTTCTTCGAGGAGAACAATTGAGATCGGAGAGGACGCGAGAGATGCCAAGCATGATGCCGAACGATGTCAAACCAGCCAAGATCAAGAGCATCGCTACGACTAACATCGACGAGCTGAGAAACTGGTTCCGACATGCACGAGGGTATCTACGGTATCACAGCGTTAACCCTGAAGAGCAAAGAGGAGTGTACTGGGTGTCCGGCTTTCTGGAAGGACCACTATCGAACTGGTGGTACTCCAAGTTGCGCCGACTGGAAATGAAGTCGGTGGAGGATTTTCCGGAGTTTCTGAGATGGAGAAATCCTTAATTCAGGAATTCTGCGGAAGAACACCGGCGGAACAAGCGAGATTGAATTTGGACAAAGCGCGACAGACAACCACGGTCCTGAAGTATGCGAACTATTTTCGATAACAATTATTGGAGCTTCCTCACCGTCACGAAGAAGATAACGTACATGATTTCCAGCGCGGTTTGAGACCCTCGATTCATAAGGAGGTTGCCCTGGAAAACCCTAAGACCCTACACGAGGCGATTCAAGCAGCTCTGCGAGCGGAGGCAGCGGAGACCAAGATTGAGACGACCCAACGCTCGACATGCCGACTGAACGCCATCGAAGAAGACAACGACTTTTCAGAGGCAGCGGAGGAGATCGACAGTGAGTCGGAGGAAGATTCGCATGGCGCGACCGAAGAAAAGCCGCGGGAGCTGTACGAGATTAGACGCCTCACTAAAGAGGAGGTCGACAGATTTAAGAAGGAGGGCAAGTGCTTCATTTGCCACAAGAAGGGACACATCGCTATCGACTGCCCAGACAAAAAGAACAAGAAGAACGACAGAACGAAGAAATCCCGCCCGGGAAAGTGAGACCTGAGTCGGCAGCTCGCGGCAAGCTGCAGGATGAGGTTTCGTCTCCTACAGCGACTCAGGAAGATACCAGAACAGAAGAAGTACGAGACCCGTTACCTCAAACGACATTGAGGCTAGTCTTTAGGAGCAAGGACTTTAGCGACTGGATGATGAATAGGGAGTATTTCCTGAAGTACTCTCAGACCTACGGACCTTTCGACTTAGATGGAGCTAGCGATAATGACGGCCTTAATTCTCAAGTGGCGGAGGATTTTTGCTGTCCGGCGCGCCCATTTCAGGAGAGAGATTTACATAAGTACCGGAGAATTTGGCTAAATGCGCCATTTAATGAATTAGAAGATTTTTTGGGCCATTATTTGCGGAGTAAACTGCTTTATCCCCATCTGAGAGCGGTTATAGTGGTTCCAAAATGGAGGGCAAAACCATGGTTCAAGCAACTGCGAAATTTCCGACTTGTCGACGAGCTGGCGGCGAAAGAACATGTGTTTACCTGCCCCACGAACGATGGAATAGAAGGAAGAAGGCAAGATGTTGGACCGACAAGATGGACGACGCAAGTCTACGTCGACGACACCGATCGAGTTCGATTTCTGCCTCAGAACCTACATAATCCCCCGAAGACCTACTGGACTCACTCGACGACTCTTGTTACCGATGGCCGACGAGTGTTACTAGCGAAAGAGGACACTGGCATGGTCTGGTTTCCTGGTGGCAAACAGGAGATTGAAGACGCGACCCCGGAATACACAGCAGTGCGAGCTCTTACGGAGACAACTGGATTTAAGGTGAGCGAAACAAATTTACGCCTTTTAGGGACGGAGTCTTCCGGACAAAATAAGCGCTACGTGTATATCGCTCGCGTTCGACCCGGATCGATACCGGACGCTACGTCAACTTCTTCGGGAGTATGGGCTACATGGAAGGAATTAATTTCGGCACGGCGTACGGGTTATCTAGTCCGTGGAGATCAGCAGTTCCCTCTTCGTTACGAGACTTTTGGGAAACCGATCGACGGGTGGATGAACAAGAACGTCCGACTAGAAGACAGTGCTCCTGCGACGCTACATGTATCCACAACCCTGTGTGGAACAAGTCTGTTAGTGTTGGGAGGCATCTTACGCGGACATCGATGCCGTATCTTGGTTGACTCTGGCGCTTCGGAAAATTTCTGCAAGGCTGAGTGGGTACGGGAGCATCACATCCCGACGGTTACTGGAGAGAAATACCGGATAAAATTGGCAGATAACAGGACAACTACGACTCGCCAGCGACTACGGAATGAAGTGCTCACAGTAGGGACCCTAGACATACGTCTGGACGCAATTACGACAGAACTGGATAAATTCGACATCATCCTCGGTCAACCTTGGTCACAAGCCGTCAACCCGGATATAGATTGGTCTACTAAAACGATTCGCGACCGTAAAACTGGCGAAGCTATGGTGTCTGGCGACGAGTACACCGTACCTGTGACAGTACATCACTTGGAGGCGGATGCGATGGCAAAGCTGCTTAGACAACAACCAGCAGACCTCTTCGTGATTGGACTACGAGAAGTACAGGACGCGGTCGACGACACCAACACTGATCAACAACCTGAGTGGACGACTTCGTTACGAGATTCCCTGAATGAGTTTACGGACATTATCAAGGAGCCTGACGGTCTACCGCCAAGTCGCGAGTGCGACTTTGAAATTAATTTGGAGTGCGATGAACCACCTAAGGAGCGAACGTACCGTATGTCACCAGCAGAACTCCGGGAGGTTCAAGTACTGCTGCAAGACTTACTCGCAAAAGGCTGGATTCGTCCGTCTAAATCTCCGAACGGTGCCCCGATTTTATTTGTACGCAAGAAGGATGGTACCATGCGTATGTGCGTAGACTACCGGAAACTCAACGACCTTACGAGGGAAGACCGAACACCGTTACCCCGGATTGATGAGTTACTCGACTCGCTATATGGGGCTCACTATTTCAGCACGCTGGACATGTATAAAGGCTATCATCAAGTTCGAGTCAAGGAGCGCGACATACATAAGACAGCATTCCGAACTCATTACGGATTGTTCGAGTACTGCGTTCTACCCTTTGGACTTTGTAACGCCCCAGCTGGATTCCAAGCGATGATGAATCGAGTTTTGGCCCCGTATCTTGGCAAGTTTTGCGTGGTATATTTGGACGACGTGTTGATCTACAGTAAGACGGCCGACGAACGCCTCGAGCATATTCGACTCGTGTTACGAGAGCTGCAGCGACACCAGTTGCATATCAAACTCTCTAAGTGTTACTTCGGACGATCGAGCGTCAATTTTCTTGGGCATGTGGTGGAAGCTGGACAGATCCGAATGGACCCCGACAAGGTTGAGGCAGTGCAGAATTGGCCCCGACCGAAATCTGTGACTGAAGTAGGTGGATTTCTGGGACTTGCTGGATATTACCGGAGGTTTATCAACCAATTCGCAACCCTAGCAACCCCATTAACGGACCTGACCAAGAAGACACCGGAATTTCGTTGGACTCCTCAAGCCGAGTCAGCATTCGAGCAAATCAAAGACGCGATGGTACGTGCACCAGTACTGGTAATTCCTGACACTTCTCCTAATGCAAGGTACACACTGTACACAGATGCTTCTGGATTTGCAGTAGGAGCTGTGCTATTACAAGACCAAGGTATTGGATTACAACCTGTTGCGTACCATGCTCGAAAGATGAACAAGCATGAGGTACACTATCATGTCCACGAACAAGAGCTACTGGCAGTTCGCGACGCTCCGCTGAAGTTCCGTTGCTACTTAGATGGCGCGGCGGGATTTACAGTAATTACGGACCACGACACGTTGCGACACTTCTTTCGGCAGCGCGATTTGTCTACTCGACAGGTGCGATGGCTTCAAGTTTTAGCACCTTACCAGCGACAGATGGACATCGTATACAAGAAGGGAGCAGTCAACCAGGCAGACGCTCTGTCTCGCCGACCTGACCTGAAGGACTCATTACAGAAGCTGCAACTGTTACGCGATTGGACCAACGACGAAGCAAAATGCGAGTTACACGCACAGATTTTTTCCCAGGAATCCCGGTTACATCCTAACTCTGGACTTCATGCGGAAATCAAAAGCGCTTATGATTCGGACAAATATCTGCTTACCCGGAAATCTCTGCCTACATGGCTGGTACGTCAATCTAATGGACTCTTGTACGCCTACGGGACAAGACTGTATGTTCCGAACGTCTCTACATTGCGATCAAGAGTATTGTACGAACTACACGACGCACCGACCGCGGGACACCCTTGTATTACTCGACTATTGGCAGCAGTAACCCGGACGTTTTGGTGGCCTAACATGAAGCGGACAGTACAACACTATGTACGCAGATGTGTTACATATCAACGCAACAAGGCAGCGCGACACAAGCCTTATGGACTCCTTCAATCGCATGAGGCACCGACCAGGCCCTTTGAGCATGTATCGCTTGACCCGATTACGGACCTTCCTGAAGGCGATGGGTATGATGTTGTGGTGGTATTCGTCTGTATGCTTACGAAACGGACGATTGTCGAGCCAATTACGAAAACGATTACAGCGGAACAATTAGCAAAAGTTATGCACCGCGCTGTTTTTCGGCATTTTGGCTTACCACGGAAATTAATATCCGATCGAGATCCCCGGTTTATGATCGACTTCTGGCAAACCCTATTTAGGGCTGTTGGCACCAAGCTTAATATCTCTACGAGCTATCACCCCCAGACAGATGGCCAAACTGAACGAGTAAACCAGACATGGGAGCAAGTCATACGATGCTTTGTGCACCCCTTGCACGACGACTAGGTTCAACACCTTACCAACGTGGAGTTTGCGATCAACGCAGCGGTTTCTACGTCAACGACTATGTCTCCATTTAAGGCGACGCTAGGATTTGAGCCGACATCTCCAACGACGGCTACATTTGAAGATAACGAGCCTAGCCGTACTTTACCGGAGCAAGTGAAGATTCTGGTCGAGATGCACAGATTTGCCCACGACTGCGTCAAAGCAGCCGAGGCACACATGCAAGACGCTGCAAATCGGCACCGGTTACCAGTACCTTTTACAGTTGGCGACAAGGTTAAGCTCAAGGCGACAAATCTACGGTTTGTACAACAGCCATGTTCTAAACTACGCGACCGCTACATTGGACCGTTTCTCATTACGGAGGAAGTTTCCCCGGTTGCATTTCGGCTTAAGCTACCCCCTGGAGTACGGATTCACGATGTTGTACACGCCAGTCTACTGGAAAGATGGAATTCAGAACCAGAACAGGCCAACAGTGCGCAGCCAATTCCGATTGTGCACGATGCGAAGCGATTTGAAGTCGACAAAATACTCGACGTGGCTTTTAACTCCAATGGCACGGGACTTTTGTTTAAGGTCCGATGGGCAACACCATTCAACGTACCTAGCGAGGACACTTGGGAACCCTTGCGAGGAGTCAACCACTTAAACATCTTTTCCGAATTCCTTCGAACGGATGTTTATCGATAATTTTCTGGCACCCCTGACTTTGTCAGATTTCGCAATCGCTGGCCTGCAAGAACCCCCAAGAAACCAAGGCCCTGAGTACTGCACAGCGAGGACGCTGGTGCTTAAGGAGGGGAGAGTGTCATATCCTAGCCATTTAGCTAAGTGCTAGTATCTAACATTCTTTATTTCCTCTAAATGGTACCTGTATCTTAGCGATATTCAGTGACTCTTTTATTGTCATCACGGCAGTACAACTGTATCGCCGTATTTTCCCTCGACAGTACAGAGTTACTAGCAGTATCTCTTCTAGATAGTTCTTTTGAAGATAGTTCTAAGAGCTTGTGCGATAAGGTTAGATAGACGGTACAGGTAACCTCAGTTAACCTGTATCACTAGTAATAGTTTGGTTTAGTTAGCAGACAGCACAAGCTACAGGTTCTAAGGCTGTTTCTAGAACACCTGAGGTGTGGATATTTAAGACGGGGACTTACTGGTAGAGGAGAGACCGGTACAGAATAGAATTACGCCACACCCAGATTGTAAGAAACCCTGTTCCTAAGACAATCTTACTAATTCTCTCTACGCTGTATAATTGGATCCAGAGATTAGGTTCTACTATTAGTCTAAGGTTGCCAACTTAGCCTAACCAAAGTAGCACCTCACAGAGATCCCCGGTTTATGAGCGACTTCTGGCAAACCCTATTTAGGGCTGTTGGCACCAAGCTTAATATCTCTACGAGCTATCACCCCCAGACAGATGGCCAAACTGGACGAGTAAACCAGACATGGGAGCAAGTCATACGATGCTGTGTGCACCCCTTGCACGACGACTGGGTTCAACACCTTACCAACGTGGAGTTCGCGATCAACGCAGCGGTTTCTACGTCAACGACTATGTCTCCATTTAAGGCGACGCTAGGATTTGAGCCGACATCTCCAACGACGGCTACATTTGAAGATAACGAGCCTAGCCGTACTTTACCGGAGCAAGTGAAGATTCTGGTCGAGATGCACAGATTTGCCCACGACTGCGTCAAAGCAGCCGAGGCACACATGCAAGACGCTGCAAATCGGCACCGGTTACCAGTACCTTTTACAGTTGGCGACAAGGTTAAGCTCAAGGCGACAAATCTACGGTTTGTACAACAGCCATGTTCTAAACTACGCGACCGCTACATTGGACCGTTTCTCATTACGGAGGAAGTTTCCCCGGTTGCATTTCGGCTTAAGCTACCCCCTGGAGTACGGATTCACGATGTTGTACACGCCAGTCTACTGGAAAGATGGAATTCAGAACCAGAACAGGCCAACAGTGCGCAGCCAATTCCGATTGTGCACGATGCGAAGCGATTTGAAGTCGACAAAATACTCGACGTGGCTTTTAACTCCAATGGCACGGGACTTTTGTTTAAGGTCCGATGGGCAGCACCATTCAACGTACCTAGCGAGGACACTTGGGAACCCTTGCGAGGAGTCAACCACTTAAACATCTTTTCCGAATTCCTTCGAACGGATGTTTATCGATAATTTTCTGGCACCCCTGACTTTGTCAGATTTCGCAATCGCTGGCCTGCAAGAACCCCCAAGAAACCAAGGCCCTGAGTACTGCACAGCGAGGACGCTGGTGCCTAAGGAGGGGAGAGTGTCATATCCTAGCCATTTAGCTAAGTGCTAGTATCTAAAATTCTTTATTTCCTCTAAATAGTACCTGTATCTTCGCGATATTCAGTGACTCTTTTATTGTCATCACGGCAGTACAATTGTATCGCCGTGTTTTCCCTCGACAGTACAGAGTTACTAGCAGTATCTCTTCTAGATAGTTCTTTTGAAGATAGTTCTAAGAGCTTGTGCGATAAGGTTGGATAGACGGTACAGGTAACCTCAGTTAACCTGTATCACTAGTAATAGTTTGGTTTAGTTAGCAGATAGCACAAGCTACAGGTTCTAAGGCTGTTTCTAGAACACCTGAGGTGTGGATATTTAAGACGGGGACTTACTGGTAGAGGAGAGACCGGTACAGAATAGAATTACGCCACACCCAGATTGTAAGAAACCCTGTTCCTAAGACAATCTTACTAATTCTCTCTACGCTGTATAATTGGATCCAGAGATTAGGTTCTACTATTAGTCTAAGGTTGCCAACTTAGCCTAACCAAAGTAGCACCTCACAGAGATCCCCGGTTTATGAGCGACTTATGGCAAACCCTATTTAGGGCTGTTGGCACCAAGCTTAATATCTCTACGAGCTATCACCCCCAGACAGATGGCCAAACTGGACGAGTAAACCAGACATGGGAGCAAGTCATACGATGCTGTGTGCACCCCTTGCACGACGACTGGGTTCAACACCTTACCAACGTGGAGTTCGCGATCAACGCAGCGGTTTCTACGTCAACGACTATGTCTCCATTTAAGGCGACGCTAGGATTTGAGCCGACATCTCCAACGACGGCTACATTTGAAGATAACGAGCCTAGCCGTACTTTACCGGAGCAAGTGAAGATTCTGGTCGAGATGCACAGATTTGCCCACGACTGCGTCAAAGCAGCCGAGGCACACATGCAAGACGCTGCAAATCGGCACCGGTTACCAGTACCTTTTACAGTTGGCGACAAGGTTAAGCTCAAGGCGACAAATCTACGGTTTGTACAACAGCCATGTTCTAAACTACGCGACCGCTACATTGGACCGTTTCTCATTACGGAGGAAGTTTCCCCGGTTGCATTTCGGCTTAAGCTACCCCCTGGAGTACGGATTCACGATGTTGTACACGCCAGTCTACTGGAAAGATGGAATTCAGAACCAGAACAGGCCAACAGTGCGCAGCCAATTCCGATTGTGCACGATGCGAAGCGATTTGAAGTCGACAAAATACTCGACGTGGCTTTTAACTCCAATGGCACGGGACTTTTGTTTAAGGTCCGATGGGCAGCACCATTCAACGTACCTAGCGAGGACACTTGGGAACCCTTGCGAGGAGTCAACCACTTAAACATCTTTTCCGAATTCCTTCGAACGGATGTTTATCGATAATTTTCTGGCACCCCTGACTTTGTCAGATTTCGCAATCGCTGGCCTGCAAGAACCCCCAAGAAACCAAGGCCCTGAGTACTGCACAGCGAGGACGCTGGTGCCTAAGGAGGGGAGAGTGTCATATCCTAGCCATTTAGCTAAGTGCTAGTATCTAAAATTCTTTATTTCCTCTAAATGGTACCTGTATCTTAGCGATATTCAGTGACTCTTTTATTGTCATCACGGCAGTACAACTGTATCGCCGTATTTTCCCTCGACAGTACAGAGTTACTAGCAGTATCTCTTCTAGATAGTTCTTTTGAAGATAGTTCTAAGAGCTTGTGCGATAAGGTTAGATAGACGGTACAGGTAACCTCAGTTAACCTGTATCACTAGTAATAGTTTGGTTTAGTTAGCAGACAGCACAAGCTACAGGTTCTAAGGCTGTTTCTAGAACACCTGAGGTGTGGATATTTAAGACGGGGACTTACTGGTAGAGGAGAGACCGGTACAGAATAGAATTACGCCACACCCAGATTGTAAGAAACCCTGTTCCTAAGACAATCTTACTAATTCTCTCTACGCTGTATAATTGGATCCAGAGATTAGGTTCTACTATTAGTCTAAGGTTGCCAACTTAGCCTAACCAAAGTAGCACCTCACAGAGATCCCCGGTTTATGAGCGACTTCTGGCAAACCCTATTTAGGGCTGTTGGCACCAAGCTTAATATCTCTACGAGCTATCACCCCCAGACAGATGGCCAAACTGGACGAGTAAACCAGACATGGGAGCAAGTCATACGATGCTGTGTGCACCCCTTGCACGACGACTGGGTTCAACACCTTACCAACGTGGAGTTCGCGATCAACGCAGCGGTTTCTACGTCAACGACTATGTCTCCATTTAAGGCGACGCTAGGATTTGAGCCGACATCTCCAACGACGGCTACATTTGAAGATAACGAGCCTAGCCGTACTTTACCGGAGCAAGTGAAGATTCTGGTCGAGATGCACAGATTTGCCCACGACTGCGTCAAAGCAGCCGAGGCACACATGCAAGACGCTGCAAATCGGCACCGGTTACCAGTACCTTTTACAGTTGGCGACAAGGTTAAGCTCAAGGCGACAAATCTACGGTTTGTACAACAGCCATGTTCTAAACTACGCGACCGCTACATTGGACCGTTTCTCATTACGGAGGAAGTTTCCCCGGTTGCATTTCGGCTTAAGCTACCCCCTGGAGTACGGATTCACGATGTTGTACACGCCAGTCTACTGGAAAGATGGAATTCAGAACCAGAACAGGCCAACAGTGCGCAGCCAATTCCGATTGTGCACGATGCGAAGCGATTTGAAGTCGACAAAATACTCGACGTGGCTTTTAACTCCAATGGCACGGGACTTTTGTTTAAGGTCCGATGGGCAGCACCATTCAACGTACCTAGCGAGGACACTTGGGAACCCTTGCGAGGAGTCAACCACTTAAACATCTTTTCCGAATTCCTTCGAACGGATGTTTATCGATAATTTTCTGGCACCCCTGACTTTGTCAGATTTCGCAATCGCTGGCCTGCAAGAACCCCCAAGAAACCAAGGCCCTGAGTACTGCACAGCGAGGACGCTGGTGCTTAAGGAGGGGAGAGTGTCATATCCTAGCCATTTAGCTAAGTGCTAGTATCTGACATTATTTATTTCCTCTAAATGGTACCTGTATCTTCGCGATATTCAGTGACTCTTTTATTGTCATCACGGCAGTACAATTGTATCGCCGTGTTTTCCCTCGACAGTACAGAGTTACTAGCAGTATCTCTTCTAGATAGTTCTTTTGAAGATAGTTCTAAGAGCTTGTGCGATAAGGTTAGATAGACGGTACAGGTAACCTCAGTTAACCTGTATCACTAGTAATAGTTCGGTTTAGTTAGCAGACAGCACAAGCTACAGGTTCTAAGGCTGTTTCTAGAACACCTGAGGTGTGGATATTTAAGACGGGGACTTACTGGTAGAGGAGAGACCGGTACAGAATAGAATTACGCCACACCCAGATTGTAAGAAACCCTGTTCCTAAGACAATCTTACTAATTCTCTCTACGCTGTATAATTAGATCCAGAGATTAGGTTCTACTATTAGTCTAAGGTTGCCAACTTAGCCTAACCAAAGTAGCACCTCACAGGTAGACTCCATGTAAAAACAAAGTTGCAGTTTCTTCGGCACTAATCGACTCTGTGCATGGCAGAAAATGGGCCATTCGTGTTAGGTCGAGGTGTGTGTAAAAATTCGCGTCCTTAAGTTCGTCCAGAGTATCATCCACACGCGGAAGCGGGTAAGCATCTCTACGCGTAACCTCATTAAGGCCACGGTAGTCAATGCACAGACTTAGCGAGCCATCAGCTTTCCGCACAAAAAGAATTGGCGAGCCGAACTCACTGTAGTTGGGACGGACCAGACCAGCCTCCACTGCGTCTTTGAGCTGTCGATTAAGCTCAGCGCGCTCTGCGGGTGACAATTTGTTCAGACGTTGACGTCGCATCGGGCCAATTATTTCAATGGGATGATCCCACTTTCGGCTTACAGGTGGAGAGTCCAGAGGTTGCAGTAACTCCGGGAAGTCATCGAAGAGTAACGACCGGAAGTTGTCACGTTGTTCTGCTGTTAGCTCCTCTCCAGTGTGAAAGTCTATCGGTTGTTCAGCGGCTGACGTAAGTTCAATGACGTAAAATTCAGCATGACGTCCTCTGCTGCGGCGCGTCTTGCGCATAAGTTTCTGAACTTTCGTAGACGAGAGTAGTAGACACTCAGGGCGTCGTTCCTCGAGCGTAGTCTCCACTGCTTTGCCGTCCATTAGTGTAAAAACCATGGTTGTACCAAACTGTAAAGCGGCATGTTCGTCATCAAGCCATGGTAAACCCAGGATTATTAAATCAGCTGTGCGTAAATCACGTAAGACGTAAAAAGTCCGGTGAAATTCGTGTCGAGCCAGCTCAAAAGTGACATCACAGACTGTCGTAGAAGTCACTCGTTGTCCGTTGGCGAGTCGAACTGGGGTCTTAGTCGCAGACTTCCGAGTATGTAAAGCAAAGCGTCGTACAAAGTCCCCTGACACAAAATCAAGTGTTGCAGCGCAGTCCACTAATCCAGAAATTTGGTGTCCGCCATCAGGAGTTTTCACAGTCAGCTCAGTTCGAATTAAGGGTCGAGCTTCCGTGAGGTCAGTCAGTAGGGATGTAGCTGGCGAGGAAAATTGTTGTAGCGTAGCGATGGACGCTTCCGCGTTGTCTGAAGGTACAAGTACCGAGTCAGGTTGATCAGATGTTGTAGGTGATGTTGAGTCGTTAAACGCACAATCTGCGTCGACTAACCACAGCTGTACAGGCCAAGGAGCTGGTGCAACCACCTCCTGTTGCGCTCGGTTCTCCAGTGACTGACGAGTAAAAACCTGTGTCCTCGCTGGGAATTCTTGGTAGAGTTTCCAGTTCTTAGTCACTTGAGTAAATTTCGCCCACTTCGGTAGTACAAAAACAGCCATCGTAGATGTCGGAGATGTTCGACGACAATCCTCAAAATGCTGCGCAATCTGCTAAGCTAATCCCAGGGTGGGTTGATGAACACCCGTTCTCATGTTAAGTCTCTGTCTAGAATCGAGTCACTCGGCGAACATTGAGGTAAGTCACCGTGCGAGTTTAGACCTTCATCATCAGCACATCCCTCCAATGTGAAGTCGAATTGTGCATGCTGAGGATCAAAGACTGAGTCAACCAGTTTCCAATCAATTGAACGTCTGGTTAACAGGTTTACGACTCTGTCTCTGTTTAGTCTGACGACGACGACCTGCTACTAGCGTTACAGGTGTCGCGACTGTAGTCGATGGAGATGTCGAAAGTGTTTCGACGACCTCAGTCGCTAACAGTATCTCAGAACGAACAGCAGATGTAGCCGGCTGCTCCACTTCGCTGCTAGAACAGCCTTGCCACCATCATTGCTTCTTAGATTCCATCGGTGCCTTGCCTTTCCACTCCGGGCATTGGAACAGTCGGTGTCCCTTCTTGTGGCACTTGAAGCAGAGTCCCTCGTCCATGTGTCGCTTACGCTCCTCAGCTGTCATCGCGTTTGCAAGTGTGTTAAAATCATCGCGGCCAGATGTTTTACCACGTCCACCATTGTTGCCGCCACCACGTCCACCATTGTTGCCACCACCACGTCCACGTCCGCGGCCACGACCACGGCCACCTCTATTACGTTTCCAGACGTTAGAGGCTTCCTCGAGAGGGTCCTCAAGGTTGCGCTTGCGTGTAGGCTGGGCAGATGGACCAGCAGCAGACCTCGTATTGCTGAGTTCCGGCGAGTCTGTAACGACGTCATTCAAAAAGTTTTGCAGCTCCACCAGCGTAATCTAGTACCCCCTTTGAGCTCGGTGTGACTTCGCATGGTTCTTCAACGTAGAGTTCACTAAGCCGTCAATAAAGCGCACACACTGAACATCAGCTGACAGGGGCTGACGAGAACGACGTAAATAGTCGTTGTATTGCTTAGTGTAGAACGCGTAACTCATCGTGTTGCTTTGCGTAAGGCTGAACAAAGAGTTGATTGCGTCGTCCTTGATGTTAGGAAGAAACGTCGAGTTGCGTAACTCCGTAACAAGCTCGTTGTACGTAGCCGGAATTGGAGGCTGAGTTTTCCGGTTCAGCCACCACCCATTCAGATGTCCTGCGAACTGTGAAGTAACCCATATCACTGAGTCGTACGTATCAGGCGAAATCCCTAGCATGAGAAAACGCTGAGGCTGTGCTTCAAGCCAGTCCTCCAGTTCATTAGCGACACGACCACTCTGATACGGTGAATTAATTGCAGCCTTCCGCTGGGTTTCCGTGAGGGTGACAGGTAGTCCAGCTAGGTTGTGTGTAGGCATCGGCATTCCCACTCGTAAATCTGTAGGCCCCTCACCAGTCAATCGGTTGATATGTCCGCGAATCAGCAGCCAGACAGGACCAGAGTCGACCGTTGTAAACCGAGAGTGCATGAAGAACTGTCTCGGGATAGACGATTCGTCTTGTAGGACTGGGACGTGTTGAAGGACCGCTCGGAAAAAGAGTTCCTATTGAGTCACGTAGCCAAAGTGAAGTAACTCACTCTTGTGCTTCTCAGCACGAAGTAACCCCTTCTGAGCGGGCGTAAGCGTCTGACCGTCAATGTTGATTGTTTCCGGGACGACGTAAGTACAATCCGGATAAAGTGTCGACTGTGCCAAAGCAGCCTGCTCGACATGAGCAGGTGTGCGTAAATTGTTCGTAGAAGCTGAGTACGGAATAGAAGCTGAGTACACGTAGACAAGCTGTCGTCCTTGAGGTAGCGTAACGATGACAGGTTCACCACTCAAGAGCGTTAAATCTTCCGGCGTCAGAATGAGACCGGTCTCCTCGTGTAACTCACGAACAGCAGCGTCGACAGGCTCTTCGTTAGGTAAGACAGAGCCAGTTGGGAACCAAGTTTTACCAGAACGAGGCTCGCGTTGTAATACCAGCTTCAAGTCCGACGATTTAGTTCCTCCAACGTGAATTGCCAACACCACGTAATGTCTAGGTCCTAGAGAAGCCATCTCAACTCAATCAAGCAACGTCGAGCGAATCAATGAGCAACGAAAGCGTGCGTCGACCAATGAGCTCCGAAACCAGTGTGGCGGTTAGCCTCTGAAAGCTAAACGCTAGCACAAATCTGTTCTTGTTTGTCTAGTTCTGTTGTTGCAAGATGGCAAAATTAAGTTGTCGAGAGGCAATGGTGAAAGATGTTTCACTGATGTACTTAAGCAGTAGATGTTGTAAGTGAACAAAGGAATTGTTAAATGGTTCTGTCACCTCCCTCTACTGCACTGGGCTTAAATAGGTTTCTGCCCATATTACGCATGTAAGACTAGCTTACGTGTTAGGCGTTGGGGCTGTCTAACCGTCGTGATCTGTCCTCGAGACGCGGCCTGCCTAGCATTGGGTTTCACGACGCGGCTCCTTCTGCATCGAAAAGCTCGTTATGGCGCGTCATCTGGCTAGTTAGATTAATTATGCATATCTGTACGTACCGGGAGGTACTGGTCGTACTGTAGCATCAGCTCCATTACAATATTGCAGTAGCGACGTACCCACGAGTATACGTCCATCCTATGGAAAAGCACGATTTGGTATCCGTAACGAGTACCTGTACAATGTCCTGCAATGTATTGTTGCACGACTGTACTCGTCACACATGTGACGTGTCAACGATTTACATCGAGGGCATCCCTCTACGCGACAGCTTGCGTCCCCCCCCCCCCCCCCCCACCCCCCCGCCTCGTTGGAAGCAAGTGCGACCAGCCGGATGACCGGCCGCACTTTCTTCACGGCCTCGCCGAGGCAGCAACTAACCGCGTCACCGTTGGAAGTATCTTTACAAACAAGCTATACTGGTACGTCCCCCTTGATTCTCGAAAGTGCAGTGCCGGATGCTTGATTGCTTGTTGCAGCCGCCGCCTGTGTACAATATTTTTAGTTAAATACATTCCGTCTTTGCAGATGCACTGAGACATAGTGTTGGGTATGTAATCAAAGAGTGTTAGGTTTCGTCCCGTTCGATGTCTGAAGACGGAGGTATCGTGTAATGTACATGGCAAAAATACCATGACTTCGTGTGCGTGTGTGTGCAGATGTGTGTATGTGCAGTGTGTGTGTGTGTGTGTGTGTGTGTGTGTGTGTGTGTGTGTGTGTGTGTGTGTGTGTTGTGTGTGTGTGTGTGTGTGTGTGTGTGCGTGTGTGTGTTCATGTGTGTGTGTGTGTGAAAATGTTACTTTCTGTTGGTCAATTGTGCGTGTCTGTCTATCTGTCTGTCACATCGAATGAAAATTGTCCGAATTAGAGGCGTGTGTGTTAGAGAGACAAACAGAGAGAGAGAGAGAGAGAGAGAGAGAGAGAGAGAGAGAGAGAGAGAGAGAGAGAGAGAGAGAGAGAGAGAGAGAGAGAGAGAGAGAGAGAGAGAGAGAGAGAGAGAGAGAGAGAGATTATGCGCGTCTTTGCGTGCTTATGTGTGCATGTGTGTGGCCGGCTGTGGGGGGATATGTGCATATTATGTGTACGAATAATTATGTGTTGCGTATGTGTCTTACTGTATGCAAACACTATTTGTACCGTGCTTCTAAAAATATTTGTGTGAAAATTATCTGAGTGTAGTGGAACAGAAAGAGAGAGAGAGAGTATGTATTTGTGTTTGTTCGCGCAGGTGTGTATGACGGGCTGTGTGAAAATATGTGCACATTTTGTATGTAAATAATTGCGCGTGTGTGTGTCTGTGTGTGGAAAGGCAATGTATGGAAGGGGCTAGGCGTTGCGAGCTGGGCAAGGCGTATGGAGAATTCGACTTGTCGTACCTTGCCAAGGTGAGAGAAGGGGCAACGGGGATGGTCAGAATACTGTTGGGAGGATGTACAACGTCTTCAAGGTTCGCCATAGTCAACTCTTAATCATGCATTGATGGTTTCCATGAATCACTAACAAGGTGAGAAACATAATGGCTTCGCTCTAATCATTGTGTCTTTATGTGTTACTTTTTACCTTTCTTAATCAATACTGACTTTGCTCTCTCTATTTGAAATTCGCAGGGAGACAAGGACATTGTGAAGGTGTCAAATTGCTTGAGCGGAGTGACTTTAGCGGAGCGGATACTATTTTTTTTTGTAACGTGATATCAGCGGAGCGGAGCTAGTTAAATGTAACAAATTTTCTATATTCCGTTTTGTCTATCAAATGCATGCAATTTGCAATCTGCATGCTTTAATGTGACAGCGGTGATTGAAATCTACACTGGCCATGTAGATTCCATAAATCACTTTCACATTAAAACATGCAGATTGCAAACATTTTCGCACGACCTAAGATTTCCCGGTGATGAAGCACAGCGCCCGAGGCTGGTTGTGCCCCTAAAGCACATCTATCAACACACAAAATACGGGCACTGTGCGACGGAGGGTCTTGCCAAGTTGTATGGGATAGAATTAGATTTGGTAAAATAAGAGTCATCCGACTGTGATTGATTTCATTCCAATACATAGTGTCTCATTTCGTATCTCATCATGCATTCGTGTCACACCCGTGCAGAGTGTCTCAGTGTGAACTCGGCCGCGACTCGCTTGAGTCGATTGTGTGACTCATATTCATTCGCGACTTTGGGCGGGAGATTTCAATTCAAGCGGGTATCTTTCTCTCACAGTATCTCAGTATATTTCATTTATCTCACCTACAATGGAAGCAGTTCTCAATTCAATTCACCTTCGAGAGTTGTAGGTTTGGGACATGTCGGGTATGAAAAAATAGATTCGAAGGACTCGAAATCCCCAAAAAAGTCGAATCCACGCCCTACCCCCCAATGGCAAGCCGCTATGCAGCAAAAGTACTCATCCCCCATAGACAACGGCATGTGGAAACTCGCCGACCTTCCCCCTGACCGCGTGGTCGTTGTCATCATGTGGATCTACAAAGTCAAGTCCGGCACCGTTGGCGATGTCTCCCGCTTCAAAGCACGGTTCGTCGCCAAAAGGTGCAGCCAACGCGATGGCCTCGACTATACGGCGACGGTCTCCCATGTCATCCGCATGGCCAGCCTTTGCCTCTTCCTTGCCATTGCGGCCTCCCAAGACCTTGAGTTGTGTCAGCTTGACATCGACACTGCGTTCCTCTACGCCCCAATCAAAGACGACGTGTACATCCGCAAGCCCTTCGGCTTCGCTGATCGCACGTCCAATGTGTGTCATTTCAAGCGCTGCCTCTACGGACTTAAACAGTCCCCTCGCGAGTTCAACATGCTACTTCGTGGATGGCTTGTCGACCATGGGTGGCAACAATGCGTCTCCGACCCATGCATCTACATCTTCCGCGCCGGTCACGTCGACTTCGCCATAATCGCACTTTATGTGGACGATATTCCCGCAGCCTGCAATGATGCCACTTGACTTACATCGTTCAAGGCTCAACTTGGTCCACGGTTCAAAATTAAGGACCCTGGCGACCTCTCCCCACTCCTCGGCATGCACATCACCCGCGGTCGCTCGGCCCGCACCATCTCGCTGGATCAGTCCAAATACCTACGCGATATCCTTGCAAAGTACGGCATGACCGACTCCAAGCCCTCGTCCCTTCCTATGGACCCCGGCTTTCTCGCCGGCCTCGCGCAACTGGCTTTCCCCCCCCCCTTTACAGGGGTGGCCAAGGACGTCTACCCAAGCCTCCTCGGCAGTCTCTAGTGCGTGCCCGTTTGCAAGTGTCCCAGTGTTTCCACGGCGCTGAGCATCCTTGGCTCCGCCCAAGCATCCCCCACGGACGCACATATGCATGCTCTAAAAAAGGTCCTTCGATACCTCCATGGCACCATCGACATGCGCCTGACGTTGGGGGGGGGGGGGGGGGGGGGGGGGGGGGGGGGGGGGGCACGGACCACAGTCTCCAACTTTGCCGACGCTGACAGGGCAAACGACAGGTGCACCCGCAAGTTCCGTTAGGGCTATCTCCTCACTCTCAGACGCGGGCCCATCAGCTACAAGTCCAAGCAACATACTTGTGTGGCCCAATCCACTTGTGAGGCCGAGTACTACTCTGCGACTAACGCCACCAAGGAGGGACTCCACCTCCGCCAACTTATGGGGGAGATCTTCAACGCCCCCATCACCGAAACCACCACCATCTGTGAGGACAACCAAAGCGCCATCGCGTACTCCCAGAATGCCTTGGTCAACGAGAAGACTAAACACATCGGTCTGAAGTGGTACTTTATCAAGGACCACGTGGACCAGGGAACCATCAAGTTGAGGTACCTCCCCACTGACCAAATGGTGGTTTATATATTCACCAAACCTCTACCAGGACATGCCGTGACAAGACACCGAACTGCAAGCCTGGTAGAGGTTTGGTGAACATATCAACCTCCATTTGGTTAGTGGGGAGGTACCCTAACTTGATAGTTCCTTACACCTCTAGTCACCACACCCGGCCCCTTTGCGGGGCCGGCACGACCTCCGTGTAACTATCCGTTCCCGATTCCGACAGGTTATGGGAGGAATCGGGAGACTCTGTCGGAATCGGGAACGGGTAGTTACACGGAGGTCGTGCCGGCCCCACAAGGGGGCCGAGTGTGGTGACTAGAAAAGTGGGAAGGGAGAGATGGCGGCCGGCGAAGGCACCGGCAGGGCCGGCCGACCGCCACTAATAGGGAATAGAGTACCGCTAATAGCATGGCACTAAGTACTAGGATGACAAATAGCTACCTTTTACATAAGCACTAGGCAACAGGATGCTAGTGCTAACACCCCCCCTCAAGGTAGCCGAGGTCTTGACTTCGGCCTAGCTTGCGTCGAGGAAGGTGCCATCTTGGTTGAAGGTATAGCGCTTGTAGCGTGTGTCTCAAGCCGGGTAGGTGTAGCGACATGCGCTCACAAAAACGTGCCGCTACCGGCGAGTTGCCGATATGAAGAGGTTCCAAATGTACTGTGTAATGTACTAGTCTAATATGTAGCGGGAAAAACTGTCCACGGGAGAATTAGCCGACGCATGAGAGCGACCGGCGAGGAAGAAGCAAAGCCAACAAGGCTTTTAGGAGCGTGTAGGCACGACGGGCGCTGCTCGTGTTGACTTCCCCCTTTTGCCGTGGGAAAGGTTAGCTCCTCGCTAAGTTAGGGGAACGGTGCGGCGTTGCCTCGGGAAAAAAGAATAACATTACTTATTAAAGTACGCACGGGCCGAATTTTTGCGTGACGGTTTTAAACAACAAGATCCGGTCGAGAGCATCGGTAGGCTAAAGGCTAGGTGAGACTGGAAGTTGGGTGGTGCGAGGGTGGCGCCGGGCGCTTTACCGACGCTCTTCTCATTTTTACGTGGGAGATGGTAGGACTTTGGCGGACAACTAGCTTGAAGGCGAAGCGTGGTGTCGGGTGGACGATGAATTATTAGCGTAGCGCCGAGCGCTTTACACACGCTCTACTCTTTTTTGAGTTAGAGTAGGTAGGACTAGCGTGGCGCCGAGCGCTTTACACACGCTCTTCTCTAGTGTAACTTGGTGGAGTTCCCATAATTTGTGTTGCGCGACATAATTTGTGTGGTAATCAAGTTGCTACACAGCAATGTTGGTCAAGTAGCATTGTGATAGTACGGCTGTGACTCAGCACTATAAGATGATAAGCCAATCAGAAATAGAGAGGATAAGGTTGCTGATGGTGGCAAGTTGGTGAGCGTTAGATATCATCTAAAGGCTCAGAATATACGTTGGCGTGTGCTCACCACAAGGTGAGTGCGTGTTCTCTGATAGGCAAGTGCTAGGCACTTACTGAGGGTGAGATGACATACATTCCTTATCGCCCCCTCAACTTTGACAACTTGTCGGAATCGGGAACGGGTAGTTACACGTAGGTCGTGCCGGCCCCACAAGGGGGCCGGGTATGGTGACTAGAGTAGTGGGAAGAGAGAGATGGCGGCCGGCGAACGCACCAGCATGGCCGGCCGACCGCCACTAATAGGGAATAGAGTACCGCTAATAGCATAGCACTAAGTACTAGGATGACAAGTAGCTACCTTGTACGTAAGCACTAGGCAACGGGATGTTAGTGCTAACACCCCCCTCAAGGTAGCCGAGGTCTTGACTTCCGATTTAACAGAGGTAGCTTTAACGCCGGCGTCTCCTCCACACAAATTCTCAAAGCAACGACTGCCATGGGTGAGCCGATTGGCGTCCAGTCCTCCATATTTAAGCGCCTTAGCATATCTAAAACACCATGCCGCTTGCCAATCTTTAAGGTGTGGCTGCCACGATCACGCTCCACTGTCATGCTAAGTAACCAAGACATAAGACCCATGCCTTGCACATTGAACATCCTACCGAAGGCCGTCTTGAACTCAACGTTAAAGCAATCCGCCGATCCGACAATTATGTTGTCGTCCACGTACAAGGCCAAGACATAAGGCTCACCCGCCTTGCAAAAGACGTAAATGCCGGGGGCGCCCGCCGGCGGCGCAGCGGCGGCGGCCCCGGAGGGGGGTGCGCATGCATGCCCGTCGGCATCCCCTCACTTCCCCGTCGTGGGCGATGGAAACCCCGTAGCCGTGCCATGCTTGGCACGGTAGGGGGCTACCAGGGCGAGAAAAGGACCCTACCTTGTATAAAAGGGACTAAAACGTTGCTCGGATTTAGTCCCGTTTTTTGGGGTCTAAAACATAGCAAATTTTGGGCTTATTCCTTGCACGCACTACACATGTACGTCCTCGTACACCTACGCTACGTTAAATACTATTTAACAAAATCCCGGAAAACCGTTACAAATATCGTTGCAACCGTTAAAATACCGTCGAAACTCTAAGACCGTATTTTCACCGGACGGTACTCGACGCTTCCCTTCGGGGACCCTCTACGGTATAAAGCAGGCTCTCGGAAGCGGAGATTAACCTTTTAGCAACTCTCTCCACACCGGGCTTGGTACTCGACGGGTGGAGAATAAGCGGTAGCGTACCTCAAAAGTAGAGATTAACCCCAATGCGTCAAACTCCACCCCGGGCTTGGTGCTCGACGGGTGGAGATTAAGCGGCAGCGTACCCCCGAAGTGGAGATTACCCTTTTAGCGACACTCTCCACCCCGGGCTTGGTGCTCGACGGGTGGAGATTAAGCGGTAGCGAACCTCCGAAGTGGAGATTAACCTTTTAGCGACACTCTCCGTCCCGGGCTTGGTGCTCGACGGGTGGAGATTAAGCGGTAGCGTACCCCCGAAGTGAAGATTAACCCCTTAGCGACACTCTCCGTGCCGGGCTTAGTGCTCGACGGGTGGAGGTTAAGCGGTAGCGTACCCCCGAAGTGGATATCAACCCGTTCGCGACACTCTCCACACCGGGCTTGGTGCTCGACGGGTAAAGACTAAGCAGTAGCGTTACCCCGAAGTGGAGATTAACCCCTTAGCGACAACCTCCGTGCCGGGCTTGGTGCTCGACGGGTGGAGATTAAGCGGTAGCGTTACCCCGGAGTGGAGATTAACCTTTTAGCGACACTCTCCACCCCGGGCTTGGTGCTCGACGGGTGGAGATTAACGGTAGCGTACCTCCGAAGTAGAGATTAACCCCAATGCGTCAAACTCCACCCCGCGGGCTTGGTGCTCGACGGGTGGAGATTAAGCGGTAGCGTACCTCCGAAGTGGAGATTAACCTTTTAGCGACACTCTCCGTCCCGGGCTTGGTGCTCGACGGGTGGAGATTAAGCGGTAGCGTACCTCCGAAGCGGAGATTAACCTTTTAGCGACACTCTCCGTGCCGGGCTTAGTGCTCGACGGGTGGAGATTAAGCGGTAGCGTATATTCGAAGTGGAGATTATCCCCTTAGCGACACTCTCCACACCGGGCTTGGTGCTCGACGGGTGGAGATTAAGCGGTAGCGTACTTCCGAAGTGGAGATTAACCCGTTCGCGACACTCTCCGTGCCGGGCTAAGTGCTCGACGGGTGGAGATTAAGCGGTAGCGTACCTCCGAAATGGAGATTAACCTTTTAGCGACAACCTCCGTCTCGGGCTTAGCTCTCGACGGGTGGAGATTAAGCGGTAGCGTACCTCAAAAGTGGAGATTAACCCCAATGCGTCAAACTCCACCCCGGGCTTAGTGCTCGACGGGTGGAGGTTAAGCGGTAGCGTACCCCCGAAGTGGAGATTAACCTTTTAGCGACAACCTCCACCCCGGGCTCGGTGCTCGACGGGTGGGGATTAAGCGGTAGCGTACCTCCAAAGTGGGGATTAACTTTTTAGCGACACTCTCCGTCCCGAGCTTAGTGCTCGACGGGTGGAGATTAAGCAGTAGCGTACCTCCGAAGTGGAGATTAACCCGTTGGCGACACTCTCCGTGCCGGGGTTAGTGCTCGACGGGTGGAGATAAAGCTGTAGCGTACCCCCGAAGCGGAGATTGACCTTTTAGCGACACTCTCCGTCCCGGGCTTGGTGCTCGACGGGTGGAGATTAAGCGGTAGCGTACCCCCGAAGTGGATATTAACCTTTAGCGACC
>JAPMLY010001486.1:0-32500 GCA_026401115.1 Tetraselmis chui | reverse complement strand
GTGTGCGTGTGTGTGTGTGTGTGTGTGTGTGTGTGTGTGTGTGTGTGTGTGTGTGTGTGTGTGTGTGTGTGTGTGTGTTCATGTGTGCTGTCGAATATCTCCATACTAAAACCTTCACAGCAATAGTGTGCGTGCAGAGTTCTACTCCCCGCTTCCGTCCAAAATCTCCCTCCGTTGGCCGCGCAAACCGACCTCCTCACAAAGACCGCCATAGACATAGTATTCTGGCGGGGGAGTTTGAGCCCCCGCTCTTATTCAAACGAATATTCTCACCTTGTTTCCTGCCTTTCAAGCTTTTACCACCAACCTATCCTCGCAAGGCTGTAGGCTGGCAGGGCAAGTCGCCACAACGTCGCCAAGGGAGGGGTAGTTTACCTATCTGTCGACCTCAGCCCCTCATCTGTCTACTTCACAATCCCGCAGACTGCGGGTACCGGTGCAGCCCTCGCGCGCGGAAGTCAAATATAAGTCAAATTTATGTAGTATGTCACACTAAACATGTGTACGAGGATTTGATATTGGCGAAAGCAAGGATTTAGTCCCTGAATTACTACAGTTTTGATCCCCAAAAAGCAGGACACAATCCGTGCAACGTTTTAGACCCAGTTGTGCAAGGTTTTAGTCCCACACCCAGCTAAGAGGGCCGACAGCGCGATCCGCGGGATCATCAACTGTCGAGAAAGCCCTATACATAGGGCTTTTGAATAAACAATGTCTGTGCAATACCGACGCCAAGATATGCCGCTTGGCCCGTCCGATATGTTTTTCCGTAGCCAGATACTACTAGATACAGTCCTACTTTGGGGTAGTGGGACATGTACCTCAAAAGCGTGTGGTGGCGAGGAGGGTACGGCCGGATCAGCGGTGGGACGCGGGCGTTGGAGCTGGCGATGGTCAGCCGGGAAGTAGCGCCAAGAAAGGGTGCTCACCCGCTGTCGACTAGCCCTCGCGTCAGAAGCGTCAGAAAGGGTGCACCACTAGCCCTCGCGTCCCAATGCGCACCGCGAGCCCTCGCGTCACGAGCTCCAGGTTGAACACCTCCCACCACCCCCCCATACCCCCCCACTGGGTATGCCCTTCACCACCCCGGACCTCTCATCCCGGAGGCGCGCTCTCACGTCGTCCCCCCCTCCTGTGGCCACCCGCACCCGCGTACGGCCCGCCGCATACCATGGCCGGCCGCTCTCTCTTTCCCGGTGGTCCACCTCCTCCCTTCCATGGACGGCATTCTCCCCCAGCCCAGCGTGGCGACCACACCACCCGTGTCAGTCGTCGCCCCAGCATTGACCCGGTAGTCATCGACCGAGCGGCACACGAAGCCCCCGGCTTCGACAAGGACGCCCTCAACCGGTCCATGAAGATGTCGGTCCCCGTCATGGGCCCGACCACGGACTTTAAGCAATGGAAGAGGACCTTCCTTAATTTCCTCTCCATCAAGGCCGCATATCTTATTCCGCAGCTGGCCATCCGCGACTCTGGCGTGTGGCTCGACGAACCAGCGCAACACTACGCCTACACGCTACTCCTCCATGCAGCCAGTGCGAATTAGCGCGCTGACCAGGCGATGAAATGCGTTTCTCCGGCCCGCCCTGACTGCGCCGCTGCCGCGTGGGACATCATGTGTGAACGCCTCGACTGTCGGTCTTTTGCTCGCTCCCTATCCCTCTTGGAGAACCTGATGGTCAGACAGCGCCATGGTCAGTCACTCAGTGACTATGTCCACTCTATGCGCCAGACCTTTGATGACTACAACGAGACGTGCCAAATGGTTGATGGCTCCGCTGCCATCCACCCCCACAACCTCGGTCTCCTCATGCTGCGCGGTATTTCCAGCAGTGGCCCACACGGTCAAGCTAAACAATGCGTCATCAACGTCTTTGACACAGACTACCTCATGTCGGCTGATGAAGTAATGGCAAGCATCCTCCACCTCGCGCACAACATGGACGACGACCCTGCCCCGGACACACCCGCTCCGATCGCATCACCCCCTCCCATCTCCGCGTTCGTCGCTGCGGGTCGCGGCTCGCACAGCGGTCGAGGCCAACCACACCGTAATCCTCGCGGCAGTCGACCCAACAAGTGTGGCGTTTGTGGCAGCCTCAACCATCTCATGTCCGCTTGCACTGCCACGGATGACGCTATCCTTAAGTGGAACCTCGCCAAGCGTAAGATGACCGTACAAAAGTACGGCGCCGCTGGTGACACCACCTATGCTCACGCTGCAATGTTGAGCGACGTCCTTGCCGACGACGCCCCCGCCGATGACACCGACAGCTTACCCACCCTCGAGGACTGCGTTGATGACTACGATGACGACGAGGTGAGTGTCCCTTTCAGTTCTGTGGCATTCTCCTCTTCCCTCGCCCCATGTCGTAACCTATCACAGTTCTGGGTCGTTAATTCCGCCTGCTCGATTAACCCCACCGCGCTCCGAGATGACTTCGTAAAGTTCACACCCCCCTCCGCTCCCTCTAGCGTGGGCGGTGTCGGCGTTGACGGTAAGGGCAGTGGCTCAGTGCGGATTTCTGTCCGACTTGCCTCTGGCCAGTTCATTCATCGCACTGTGTATGCACTCTACACCCCCGACCTATCATCTCGCTCCGCTCAGCGTATCGGCAGACTTCTTAGTGTCAGCTGGATGCAAACTCACAACGGATGTGAATTCGTCTTCCCCTCCAACTCTGACATTGGTATGCTTTTGGTACCCACAGGCATGGGTGTGCTAGAACCGTCCGGAAACGGTCTCTACCTCCTTCCCCACCAGCCGGACCTTCCTTCAAGCCCATCCGCAACGGCGGCACCTGACCCCTCACCTCGGGTTGCCCTTACTGCTTAGTGTGACCCCGTACTATGGCACCGTCGGTTTGGCCACCTAAACATGCAAAGCCTTCATGCCCAACATACTCACGGTGTCCCGACTAGCCATGTGTTAGCTAGCACTGTAAACAATGTTTCTTGCGACTCTTGCTTACTCCACAAAGCCACAGCTGCACGGCGCAACACAGCCGCTTGCGCGAAGCCATCCCGCCCCCTCCTCAACATGTCCGCTGATCTATGGGGACCAATCAATGTCCCCTCCCCACATGGCCTCCGCTACTGCTTGCTCGTCATCGACCACCACACCAACTGCATGTGGGTGCGGTTCCTTAAGTCTAAAGACGACGCATGTTCGGAGTTGGAAACCATCCTCTTGGACATCAAACACTTGCATGCCCGCCATCACTCTCAGTCGGGCGCGTTCGCACCGGTCCTCAAGTTTGACTCCGACTCTGTGTTTGAAGCTGTTGTCACTCGACGGATGTGCGCACACCTCGGCGTCGGGGTCCAGTTCTCTGCCCCATACGCCCACCACATGCTCGGCAAAGCCGAACGTCCTTGGCGCACTATCCGGGACAATGCATCGGCGATGCTCCACAACGTGGCCGTTCCCAACTCCATGTGGTCGTGCGCTATCAGCACTGTTGTGTACCATCGCAACCGCACGTACAATCGCTCGGTCGGACCCAATGGTGGCGTCCCCCTCACACTCCTTACGTCGTCGTTGCCCGACGCCTCCAAGTTCCGCGTCTTCGGCTGCGCCGTTTTCGCCAAGGTCCCCGACAAACAACGTCGGAACCTCAGTGAAAAAGCATTTCGCGGCGTCCTAGTGGGCTATCCCCTGACGCACCCGGGTACCGTGTCTACAACCCGGAAACGCGTCGCATCACCACTTCCGTTCATGTTGTCTTTCAGGAAGACACCCCTGGCTTCGACACACAACCCTCCGTCGACTCGGTCATCACCGACTCTTCGGCAGACGTACCCGCAGCCTCATCCCTATCCCACCCCATTGACCTCACATTACCCACACCCCTACCCCCCCCCGCAGCCCCTCGCCATACTCGGCTCCGCTCACACCCCATTCGATACGGCAATATGGTTGCCCACTTGTCCGACTACCCCCCGACCCTCGTGACGGCGTGTTCCGATCATGAACAAGGCAAAGCTCAAGAGGACATATTTGAGCACCCTCACGTCCCCGACCTTATCACGGGTCCCCCACACACACCTGCCGGCACGTCCCCTACTGCCGTCGCCCTCCTCTCCGCCCGGGAGTGTGTGGAACCAAATCCTACCGGGTTGCGCTGGACAGCGCCCAAGCCCCCCAGTGGCAAGCAGCTATGCAACATGAGTATTCCTCCCTCATCAGCAACGGCACGTGGGAACTTGTGGACCTCCCCCCAGGCCGCATGGTCGTTAACAACATGTGGATCTTCAAAGTCAAGTCGGATACAGCCGGCGACGTCTCCCGCTTCAAAGCGCGGTTCGTCGCCAAGGGGTGCAGCCAACACGCCGGACAGGATGACAGAGACCTTCTCCCCAGTCATCCGCATGGCCACCATGCGTCTCTTCCTAACCATCGCAGCCGCTCGCGACCTTGAACTCTGCCAGCTTGACATCGACACAGCGTTTCTCTACGCTCCCATCCGGGAGGATGTGTACATCCGCTAGCCACTAGGCTTCAACGATGGCACGTCCAAAGTTTGTCACCTCAAGCGCTGCCTCTACGGCCTTAAACAGCCCCCCCGCGAGTTCAACATGCTACTTCGTGCATGGCTCGTCGACCATGGATGGCAACAATGCGTCTCCGACCCGTGCATATACATCTACCGCACTGGCCACGTTTTCGCCATGATCGCCCCGTACGTCGATTGACATTCCCGCGGCATGCAATGATTCCACTTCGCTCGCATCGTTCAAAGCTCAACTCGGAGCACGGTTCAAGATCAATGACCTAGGCGACCTCTCCCAACTCCTCGGCATGCACATTACCCGCGATCGCTCCACGCGCACAATCTCGCTGGACCAATCCAAGTACATGCGCAACATACTCGCCAAATACGGCATGTCCGATTCTAAGCCGTCGTCACTTCCGATGGACCCGGGCTTTCTCGCCGGCCTCGCGCACATGAACTCGTCCTCTCTCACCGGGGTGGCCAAGGACGTCTACCCCAGCCTCTTGGGCAGTCTCTAGTACGCAGCCGTTTGCACGCGCCCCGATGTCTCCACGGCATTGAGCATCCTCGGCTCCGCCCAAGCCTCACCCACAGAGGCACACTTGCAAGCTCTGTAAAAGGTCCTCCGCTACCTTCATGGCACCATCGACATGCGCATGACGTTGTAGTTGGTGGAAACGGTGTGGTTGTGTACTTGTGTGTTCTTGCCATGTGGCCTCTGTTGTCAATGGTGTTCATGATCTTGTGTAGATGACAAATAATGAGTTGTGTAGCGTGGGCTCTGAGGGGCGGGAGGTGTCAAAGTTGAGGGGATGATAAGGAATGCTGTGACATGTGCTGTGTGTAAGTCGCTTTCAAACGGGTACACGGAAGTGCCATCACCGGGAATTGAACCCCGCACCTCCGTGTCCGGAGTCAAACGCCGTAACCAAGTACCGCGCCGAAAAGTCGGTACCCATTGGGGATATATCTCATATATATACCCCCGTACTGCCCGAGCAACGGGCTCCCGCAGTAATTTCCACTATTGGCGAGATAGTAGGGCCAAGACTCCCCCGGAGTACAACGTACGGATGTGTCCATTATCATGCCCACCACGGGGATCTCACAACACTTCCCCTAATGGACACCATCCGATCAACTCCGGTCAAACCCTTGCAACCCGCGTCATACGCGGAGGGCCCATAACCTGTCAAAGTTGAGGGGGCGATAAGGAATGCTTACACTCGGTGAGTGACACTGCATGTCATCTCACCCTCAGCAAGTGCCTAGCACTTGCCTATCACAGGACACGCACTCACCTTGTGGTGAGCACACGCCAACATACATTCTGAGCCATTTGATGATATCTAACGCTCAGCAACTTGCCACCATCAGCAACCTAATCCTATCTATTGTTGATTGGCTTATCATCTTATTGTGCTGAGTCACAGCCGTACTATCACGATGCTACTTGACCAACATTGCTGTGTAGCAACTTGATTACCACACACAACCATGTTTCGCAACACTCCCCCTTGCTACGCAGGCAATCCCATGATGACATTGCACAACTTGCCGTGCCTTGCGCTCACTAATGGCTTGGTAAGCACATCAGCAAGCATGTTCTCCGTCGCACGATATTGCACCTCGATGTCTCGGCTCTCCACCTTCTCCCGGCAGAAGTGGTACCTCACGTCCATGTGCTTGCTGCGTCCGGTCGTCATGCTATTCTTGGTGAGTACAATACAACTCTGATTGTCCTCGTGAATTGTGATGGGAGACCCGGAGTCTTGGTGAAACTCGTGGAGTAGTTGCTTCAAAAACATCGCCTCCTGAGTGGCCGCAGTCAGCACCATATACTCTGCCTCCGCTGTCGACAACGCAACAGTTTGTTGCCGCTGACTTTTCCAACTCACCGCTGCACCGTTGAGCATGAACACATACCCCGTGCGAGAGCGGCGCTCGCCAATGTCACTCGCGTAGTCAGAATCTGACCATCCTACCACCTTTGATAAGGGTGCGCCACCGTACATCAACACCGACTCTGCGGTCCCCTTGAGGTAGCGGAGCACCCTCTTGGCTTGCTCCCAATGTGACTGAGAGGGTTCGGACATGTACCTGCTAAGGTGGCTAACAGCCATGGTGATGTCGGGCCGTGTGCTTACGGAAGCGTACAACAAGCTGCCGATCAAGCTTTGATACGGCACTAGACCGGGAGGCAACCTTGATGTCGACGTCGCCACACAATTGCTCAAAGTATCAACCGCCATAGGTGAGCCCACTGGCTTGCAGCCCATCATGTTGAAGCGCTCCAACATATCTAAGACGTATTGCTGCTGTCCAATCTTGATGGTGCGGCTGCCACGATCACGCTCGACTGTCATGCCAAGCAACCAAGACAATGGACCGAAGTCTTGCACGTTGAACCTTTCGCCGAAAGCCGACTTGAGCCCAACGATGAAGCTACCCGCTGGTCCGACGATGATGCTGTCGTCCACGTATAACGCCAAGACATAAAGCTCACCCTCCTTGATGAAGACGTAAATGCCGGGATCCACCTTGGATTGGGTAAAGCCATGCTCCTCTAGCCATGCTGTGATGGTCTTATTCCAGTTCCTAGGAGCTTGCTTGAGGCCATACAATGATTTCTTCAACAAGCACACTCGCTCCTCTCCATTGATGTCGGTGAGCCGGAATCCTTCCGGCTGCCTCATGTAGATTTCCTCCTCGATATCGGCCTCCAAAAATGCCGTCACCACATCAAGCTGCTCCACCTCCCAATCATTATAAGCAGCAAGCGCGAGCAACGTTCGAATAGAGATCACCCTCACTGTGGGAGCGAAGGTCTCGTGGTAGTCCACACCCTTCTCCTGAGTAAACCCGCGAGCCACAAGTCTTGCTTTGTACATTGTTATCTGTCCATTGGCATCGCGCTTCAGCTTGAACACCCACTTGGAATCTACGAGTTTGCGACCGGCAGGACAAGGGACCAATGTCCAGGTTTCCCGAGATACAAGTGAGTCGTACTCGCTCTTGATAGCTGCCTCCCACTCCCCCGATTGGGGACTCCTCAGCGCTTGCTTGTATGACACCGGCTCTTGAACAGTCGGGCTGCTGGCTGACTTAATAGCCGCGGTTCTTCCCGTAGACCATCCATCTCCCGAAGCGCCCGCTGAACGGAGATTATACCTTGGACTGGATACGCATTGTTGTGGTGCGGCAGTGGATCGAAGATTATACCTTGGACGTGGAGTCTCCCCCGAATGCATGTCCCGTTCATCTTCCATCGACCCGGAATGCTGCAGCGACTCCCGTAGCGGCGACTCCCCCGAAGGTCTATCCCGTTCTTCGCTACACATGGTGCGCGGGATGCTGTCCTCTTCATCATCAGTGCGTTCCTCCGCATTGCTCTCCCCCATGGAGAGGACTGCAGCCTCATCGAACACCACGTTACGGCTGCTCACCACCCGACGAGTAGCAGGATTGTACACCAACCACGCCGGTGATTCGAAAGCATAGCCCAAAAAGACACCCTTCCACGCGCGATCGTCAAGTTTGCGGCGTTGAGACTTGTCAACGTGGACATAGGCCGGACAGCCGAAGACCCGCATGGAGCTCAAATCAGCTCGTCTACCAGTCGCCAAGGTGAAGGGTACACGGCCGGCTCCGCCACTATGCACACGATTGCGGATATGCACCGCAGCGGTCATCGCTAGAGCCCAATACGATTTAGGCAGCGCGGCTTGCCGGATCATTGACTGCGCCATTGGGACCAATGTCCCCCACTGCCGCTCAATCCGGCCATGTTGCCAATGCGCGTAAGAGGCAGTGATCTCCACAGCGATGTTGAACTCATCCAAGAGGTTTCGGAAGGCAGCACCTAAGAGTACCGTGTCATTGTCCACCCGAAGACGACGAACCGTGTGCCCAAGAGAACGGATAGTAGTCAACATGCGACGGAACGAGGCGGGAGCCTCATCCTTGGAGCGGACCGCATCATGCAGCATGAAACGGCTCTGGAAATCAACCGCACACAAGCTGTACCGCCGTCCTCCCAAGAATGGAACACTCATAGGCCCGCAGAAGTCTAAGCCGAGGACATCAAAGACGCCAACGTTCCGGTCAGCCGGCTCACGAGAGATACGGCGGACGTGCGACTTACACACAGCACACGTCTCACACGCAGAAAACGCCACACCCAACGCAGGTGCTCCAGGTGTTCCTCCAAAGTGCGGTTGTAAATACAGACGTCGTCGAGGTAACGAAATTATGTAAAAAGTCGCGAAGTATGTCATGCATCATCCGCTAAAATGTAGTTGGTGCATTGCATAATCCAAACGGTATGGCGACCCATTCCATTAAGCCATCAGGGGTCTGAAACGCCGTCTTGTGGATGTCCTGGTCACGCACTCGAACTTGCGAGAAGCCAGAGGCGAGGTCGAGGTGAGTGTAGAAGTTTGCGTCCTTAAGCTCATCAAGCGTGTCGTCCACACGTGGAAGTGGGAAAGCATCTTCAAGCTGAGTCTCCACTGTTGTATCGTCCACTAGAGTAAACACTCTGGTAGAACCAAATTGTAAAGAGGCATGTTCGTCGTTAAGCCATGGTAAACCCAGCAGCACGTAAATCACGTGAACCCATGATGAAGTCAGCAACACGTAAATCACGAAAAAAGTCCGTTGAAATTCGTGTCGAGCTAGTTCAAAAGTAACATCACAGACTGTCGAAGAAGTCACATGTTGTCCGTTGGCAAGTCGAACAAGTGTCTTGGTTAAAGACTTTGGAGTCTGCAAAACAAAGCGCCGTACGAAGTCCTCAGAAACGAAGTCAAGAGTCGCAGCGCAATCCACTAAGCCAGAAATATGGTGTCCGCCATGATGAGTTTTCATAGTCAGCTCGGTTTGAATTAACTTGACAAATCCCTCTCTAGAATCGAGTCACTCGGCGAACAGTGAGGTAAGTCACTATACGAGTTGAAACCCTCATCATCAGCACAGCCCTCGAAAGTCAAGTCGAATCGTGCGTGCAGAGGCTCAAAAACAGAGTCAACCAATTTCCAATCAATCGAACGTCTTGTTACATGTTTACGACTATGTCTCTGCTTTGTCTGACGACGACGACTTGCGACTAGAGTTGCAAGTGTCGCGATTGTAGTCGATGGAGATGTCGAACTCAAATCGACGACCTCTGTCGCTAACATTATCTCAGGACGAACAATACATGTAGCCGGCCGCTCTTGTTCGCTAGTAGAACAACCATGCCACCATCATTGCTTCTTGGATTGCGGCGCTCCCACTGCTGCTTTTCCATTCAATTCGGGGCACTGAAAGAGTCGATGTCCCTTCTTGTGGCATTTGAAACAAAGTTCCTCCTCAATGTGCTTCTTGCGCTCCTCAGGAGTAAAGGCATTCGCAATAGCATTGAAGTCAATTCGGCCAGAGCTTGAAGAAGATTGGCCTCGACCACCACATGGATTGCCTCCTCGTCCACGACCACGACCACGGCCACCACCATTGCGCTTCCATATCTTAGAGGCTCCTACTAACGGGTCATCGAAATTGCGCTTCCGAGTTGGTTGTCCGCCTCCATGTGTTGTAGATGGACCAGCGGTTGACCGTATTCCGCCGAGTTGCGGTGAATCGGTTACGACGTCGTTAAGGAAATTTTGCAGCTCCACCAGCTTAACGTTGTAACCTCTCTGAGAACGGTGTGACTTAGCCCGAGTCTTCAACTCGAAGTTAGCCATACCATTGATAAAACGTACGCACTGAACATCAGCCGTAAGTTTTTGACGAGACCGACGTAAGAAGTCGTTGAACTACTGGGTGTAGAGAGCGTAACTCATGCTGCCTTGCGTAAGGCTGGGGCGAGCGTTAATCGAGAAAAGTTGTCTTGCGCAACTCCGCGACAAGCTGGTCAAACGTGGAAGGCATGGCGGCTTGCACTTTCCGGTTCAACCGCCAACCATTCAGATGTCCAAAAAACTGTGAAGTAACCCAGATAACCGAGTCGTACGAGTAAGCCGTAATTCCAAGCAAAAGAAAGCGCTGGGTTTGCGCCTCGAGCCAATCCTCCAAGTTTCGGGGGTTTTCACCAGACTGAAACGGTGACTTAATCGTGGCTTTACGCTGAGTCTCCGTAAGGGTCGCGGGTAAGCCAGCCAAGTTGGTCATAGGCATGGTGAACCCACACGTAAATTAGTCGGTGTCTCTCCACACATCTAATTGATGTAACCACGAATGAGAAGCAAGACCGGGCCAAAGTCAACCGATGAAAACCGGGGGTACATGAAAAACTGCCTGGGAATAGTCGTGTCATCGTGAAAGAGTGCTTGGGAAGTATACACGGCACGACGGAAAGTTTCCCTCTTAGTCACGTAACCAAAGTGAAATAACTCGCTCTTATGCTCCATGGCAGGAAGTAAACCCGTCTTAGCGGGCGTAAGATTCATACCACCGACATCGATTGTTTCCGGTACGACGTAAGACCCATCCGGATAAATAGTCGGCTGTGTTGTCACAATCTGCTCGAGGTGAGCATGGGTACGCAAGTGAGACGTAACGTACGGAACGGGAACATAAGCCGAGTAGACGTAAACGAGTTGGTGTCCGCCAGGTAACGCAACACGAGCAGGTGCGTCACTCAACAGCGTCAAATCATCAGGAGTCAAAATAAGGCCAATTTCTTCATGTAACTCACGAACGGCAGCATCGACAGGCTCTTCGTTAGTTGTGACCGAGCCAGCAGGGAACCAAGTTCTACCACAACGAGGCTCACGTTGTAACACAAGCTTAACGTCGGCCACTTTAGTCCCTCCTACGTGTAGTACGACCACCACATAACGTCCAGGTCCAACAAAAGCCATTCCGAGTCAATCAAGCAACGTCGAGCAAATCAAACGATAGCGAAAACGTGTGTCGACCAAAGACCTCCGAAACCAGTGTGGCGGTTAGCCTTCTCAAGCTACACGCTAGCACAAATCAGTTCTAATATGTTCAGTTTTGTCGCTGCTTGATGTCAAAGTCAATGCTAGTGAGAGATGATGAGAGGATGTTTCACTATTTGTACTTTAGCAATATATGTTGTAAGTGAACAAAGGAATTGTTAAATGGTTTTGTCACCTCCCTCTATTGCATTGGGCTTAAACAGGTTTCTGCCCATATAGCTTACGCCAACTTATCTCGCTTAAGTGTCGGGCGTTAGGGCTTTCCAACCGTCGTCAACTGTCTAGCGATGCGGCTCGACTAGCATGGAGAATCACGACGCGACTCATTATGCATCGGAAACCTCGCTTAGGCGCGTCATCTTGCTAGTTAGATTAGCTCTGCGTACATGCACGTACTAGGAGGTATCGGTCGTAAAGATGCATCAGAACCCTTGTGAATATTGCAGTAGCGACGTACCCACGTTGTACGTCTATCCGATGGAAAAGCACGAATTGGATTTAGTAACGAGTACTTGTACATTGTCATGTAATGCAATGTTACATGACTGTACTCGTCACATCTACATGCAACGACTATGTTTCCGGACTCGTCATAGTGCCCAAATCGGGCGTAAACCATGGGCGGCTAATCTGCGACCCCCGCTCACTCAAGATGTATTGCGTGCGAAAGGGACTCAAGATGGAGACGTTACTTGGAGTCAGACACCTAACCCGAAAGGGGGACTACATGTCCACCTTCGACCTACAAGACGGGTTTTCGCGTTGGGCATCAACCCAATGGACTGGGACTCTTTTCACCGTAAACGTACGCGGACAGCTCTACACACTCGTGGGGCTACGTACGGGGTGGTCCCTATTCCCCTTTCATTTTTGCAAGTTGACGTTGACTTTCGTAAACTTCTTGCGCGCCCTTGACCCCGAATAACCTATCACGGCGAAGAACAGTTGCACAAAGACCTACCTCAAACGAACGCGCTGGCGAGGCGTCCGGATTCTACCCTACGTCGACGACTTTCTGTTATTTGTTTCGAGAGAGTCGAAGGCGCTCACCTTACGCCACCGCATGGCCAAGCTACTCGACCGGCTCGGTCTCCTCCGCCACCCCACCAAGGGTTTTTGGACTCCAACGCAAGTCGGACACCACCTTGGTATCGACATCAAGACAACGTCAAGATGCTTCTACGCACCGGAGCAAAAACTCACCAAGATCGCGCAATAGGCAAGACACCTCATCGGGAGAGCTACTCGGAACGCGCGTTGGTTACCCGTAAAGGACCTTCTGTCACTCGAAGGCCAGGCATAATACCTTTTCTTGGCAATTCCGGCGGCCATATTCTTCTTCCGAGAACTGCACTCCGTCGTCGGAAAGAAGTGAAGAGGCCTCGTCCGGTTAACACCCCAGCTACGACGCGATCTGTAATGGTGGACATAAGTACACAGTCAGTCCACCGGCAAGCCCATTAACAAATCCGTCGAGACCGCGTACCTACACACGGAAAACTCCGGTTGTGGATGGGGTAAACGAGGTACTAAACGAGCACCTCGAGGCTCGAGGATTCTAGAGCAAAGAAGACGAGCAACAACACATTACTTGGAAAGAAGTGAAGGCCGTCCGTCACGCTAACGAGAGTTTCCTACCGCAACTGGCCGGCTGCAACGTCCTCCTGCACGAGGACAACGAGGCACTATGTCACATTTTAACATGTCTGACCTCGCGATCACTTGTCATGATGGAGGAACTGCGACGCATGTGGTGCTTACTCGATACGAACATCATCAACATAAGAACACGCTACATCATATAAGCAACATACGTCTCGGCCGACAAGCTCAGTCGACACCTCGGCAACGACGACTGGAGACTAGACCCGGTACTATTTGCGGAACTCGACATGCGGTTCAGGCGGCACTCGATCGACCGTTTCGCTTCGGCACTCAACACCCTACTACCCCGTTACAACGCAAGATGGAAGGACCCAAGGTGCGAAGCGGTGGACGCACTCCACCTCCCAGACGAAAACTGGCGCCGAGAAGACAACTTGTGCAACCCTCCCTTGCCCCTATTACCCAACCTCGTCCAAAAACTATGACAGAGCAGCGCATCGGCTACAATAGTCCTCCCAAGTTGGACAAGAAAAGTATGGCACCATGCACTTACCGAGATGGCTTCTGACGAATTGGTCGTCGTTCCCCGTCGCAACTTGTTCCAACCCGGGCGTTGAGCACTACGCGGTATAACATGCAGTCCTCACTCGGCAGTATCAATATTCCGGGTTCCGGCGTGGCTCTACCTAAGACGAGGAGATGTGAGTGCTACGTTAGCATTTTTTACGGGACTACACCGCGAACCAAGAATAACAAACCAGCAAGGTGGCCGTCAAACACAACCCAATTACATGGTTACGGTCACAGCCAACACCAACCCGTGGATCGAGACGATGAAACCGTACATGACCAACATTCTCGGTTCTGATGCACTCGGCCCGACGACCCTAACCCTACTCTCCGCAACAAGGGTACCAAGCACAACGTACGCCAATACTATCCGCCGGTACTAAGGCTAGGGATCAATGGTATCGTCGATACTTTACAAGCGTATTTCGCTGCAATTTCGGGTATATTTCACATTCGGAATCTCCGAAAACACACGAAGTACGTCGATATAGTCCGGATGATATCATCGATCCCTAGCCTTAGCCGGTACTTCGACTTATGTAAGGAACACACCCTCGCGCCACTCGCTGCTACACCGGCACACATGGCACGCAACGTCGCGTGGCTTGGGCAACTCGGCACCATCAAGGCCCCGAGTCTTCGACCTTACCTATCGGCAGTCAATGACTTCTTCAAGGACCACGGACTCGAAGGAGTTGCCCTCGGCGACATGGTCGCTAAGGCAAGAAAAGGACTAGCCGCCTCACATGTCGCGATTGATGAGACGTGCGTACGGATGCACGTCACACCCTCCATCATAGTCAAAGCCCTTCACATGGCCCGAACCTTACGCCTCCAACTCACGGAGGCTACTACGCGCGCGGCGCTCCAAGTCGGCCCAACACGAGATCAAGTACGGCTCCCACAGGCATGTACGGCCGTGGTACTACTCAACTTATTCTTCAGTCGCGGGGGCTCGGGCATCGACTGCTTAACAGAGGACCTCGTCGCCTCCGAGGACGACGGAATTCGGTTATACCACCGCACAAGAAAGGGCCAACGCGGAGTGTCCGCGGAGCGCAAACTACTATATCACATGCCACCAACGGTGCATACCAAGGTGATTCAATTGTTATCGTTCTTCGACTCTATTCGACACACGCTCTCGAGAGACAAGTACCCGACAGCTCGCTTAGTGATCGACGCCTCGGAAAAACACGAAAAAGGGACAGCTAACACACTCTCTGGATGGCTCAACGAGGCCGCTTCGACGATGCGCGAGCGCCCCCTAGAAGGTTTCTGCTGGACCTCGCACTCCTTACGTAAAGGAGCAGCGACAGCTGCCTACAACGTCGGCGTTACGCTACATAAGATAAAGTACTTCCGCGGTTGATCAACGGAGTCAAGCGTCGTCCTTGACTACATCGACCCGACCGTCCTTGCAAAACGATCATAGTGGTCTATTCGGCTGGCTAACACCGTGGGGTGGACAACCGACGACGAACAACTCGCCCGCACAACGCAGTTTTCGGTTCTTTTTCCAGACATTTTAACGAGCGCGTCCATTGTAACACAAAGAAATATGCTTTTGTCACCTCCAAACGCCCCACAAACCACACAACGCATACTTAGAGTCGTGCAAAAGCCGTGAGAGCCATGTGCGCCCTGGTGGTAGCTGTACTTGTCGCGGGTGATGCTTGATGTGCGCGATGGGTGTCGCCATTGTTACAGTATTTATCGGCATGTCGCGTTATCGGTGACACAACAGCTCTCACAAACACAACGAAAGCGATAATGACAGGCGGCTTTAAGTCTGAAAAGCAGCGACATGCAGAGAGACGGGCGGCGAGGGAGCTCGCGATGGATGCAGACGTGTCACTTGCATCAAGTAGCCCGCGTACTAGAGTAGGGCGGCGAGAGCGCGGTGGGCGAGCAATAGCGCGCAGGAGCGGCGCCATCTTCCTCGTCTTCCGCTAACCATGTCCGCGCGAAAGTCCGTGAAGCAACAGCTGTGCAAAATTTGCAGTCACAAGTAAGCCAACTCCGCAAAAAGGTATCTAGTGCCGAGGAGGCGGAGAGATACTGGCGGGTGATGGTCGACAGCCAAAAGGACGCTGAGAAAGACATGCGGTCGCAATTGTCGGCGGCGGACCGTGAGAGCGTCGAGGCAGAAATCAAGCGTCGAAAGGTTGAGAAGGAAGTGTCACGACTGAAAGGAAAAGTAAAGGCGATGTTTGAGGCTGATCGTGAGGACGCAACGGAAGAACTTGACAGCATCGGTGGTGGTCGCTGCGACGTGGAGGACAGCAACGGCGACGACGCCGAGGAACTGCCGCGTCGCAGGTCGCGAGAAAGACCCAGCGGGTTGTCGTACAAACTCCGACATGCAGCTACTCGCGCGGCCGTGCGAAGGTATGTAGGACGTAAAGCTGAACAACTGGAGCGGTGGCTGACTCATGTTATCAGCAACGACGACAGCTGGCAGCGTGTGTTTGGGGACAGCGAGGAGGAAGCGGGCGATCGCAGTGGGGAGGGAGAGCACGGACGTGTCGAGCTGCGTGAGGAGGAGGACCTCGTTGGGCAGCCAGTTGAAGTTCGAGCAGCACACACACCCCGGTTTATACTAGTTGCCTTGCTAGCGAACTACCCGGAGCTCCTAAATGCTATACTGAAATCTAAGCACTTTAAGCATGTGTTCAAAGGGGCAGAGAAACGTGCAATGCATGCCATTAGAGAGCTGTGGGAGCGAAACGGGCTGCGGGTCTACACCGACTTGAGGCTGTCACAAGATGCATATCAACGACTGATAAACCTCACAACGCACAGGTGGGATGCGGACATGGAGGAGATGGTGCGATTGGTGTTGTCTCGAGGGGCTCACATGTGCAAGTGGCCAGCCGTAGCTACGATGCTAGACAGACAAGCGGAAGAGTTGAGTGATGTGGGCTTGCAGTCATCCGCAGACATGGTGCTCACAACACTAGATCTATCACTAGTGTTGCAGCAACGTGCACGGAGATTGCTGAAGGAAGGAGTGATTCAACATGGGGAGGCTTTGCGGGTGCAAGTGATTGCTGATGCTTCCGGCATCTTTAATGCCACCGGAACAAATGGGACGGTGGTGGTACTGAAGGTGTGATGGTTTGTGTAATGATGATCTGCACAGTCGCATACAAATTGATGCCTATACTGAAGTTGCATTTCACGTCACCAAATGTATGCACAGATTGTATATGATGACAGCTCAGTGGTAGGAGTAAAGGGTAAGGAGGGCTTCCTCGTCAACTCTGTGGAGAACAACCTCCCTTGCTCCTTCTACCTCCGTGATGATTGCTACGAGGACATCATGCGGAGCTGCCTGGAAATTCCATAGGTGATACGGAACTTGAAAGTTGAGGGCATTATGGTGGATGGGAGGCACCACGCTGTGAAATCATGCATGGGTGGAGACCTTAAGCTGCTGAACGGATGGATGGGGCTGTGTGTATGCTCATCAAAGTACCCGTGCATCTATTGCAAGGAAGGAACACCTATGCAGGACCAAGTCAGCTTGGGGTGGTTTCGGCGGACTACTTATGCGAACGGTTCAGGAAATGACACAAATGGCACACGTAGTCTCAGATTATGACTATGTTTTCCCTACTCCCGGTGAGTTTCCATGGCACTCGAGTGCGAAATTCATTGTGTGTGTGTGTGTGTGTGTGTGTGTGTGTGTGTGTGTGTGTGTGTGTGTGTGTGTGTGTGTGTGTGTGTGTGTGTGTGTGTGTGTGTGTGTGTGTGTGTTTTGCTGATCGACTATGTTGTATGACACGTTGTACTTGCACCATCACTGCGACTAGTGAGACACCATCTACGGAGGGCATTAGCAAGTCTAAACGCCAATAGCTGCAACAACAACACTTAGGCTAGTGCTGAGGCCGCCAACCCTTCATGCCCATGCCAAGTGTCTTGTTCTACATCGCCGACATCATGCACAACCTACTGAGGGTGGTGCCGCAGATTTTTCTGCATACCGCGGAAGAGAATTGTCACGAAAAGCAGTTGAAGGAGGTTGGGCAGTGGTGCTACGAAAACTTGTCTGTGATCATCACTGACGATATATATCTCCAAACAGAGAAGAGTGTCAAGAAGTTGAACGTTTCCGCGGAGAGCTGGCCGGGATCGACATGCTGACTGCTTCTTGACAATTTCGAGACTATCATGGAGATCGCCATCAAAGACCATGGCAATGGCGAGATCAATGAGGGTGTCTACGCAGATGCACTTGCAGTTTGGGAGGCTTTCTTCCTCTTCAATGACGCTGTCACTAGAGGATGCGACGACAACGACCCTGTGGTTGTGGAAGTACATGCGCAAGAGCTCGACAATCTAGGTGCTTTATTTATGGCTGCATACTTGGAGGTAGCCACTGACACCTATGCTAATGTTTACATGCACGTTATGGCGTGTCATATGGGCGATCTTGTGAGAGAATGGGGTGGCTTGATGAAATGGTACAGCCAAGGAGCCGAGGCAATGCACCAAATGACTAAATTTTTTGCTCAGAAGCGCTCAGCAAGGAGGGGGAACGTGTCTCAAGTTGTGCTCACCCGAGTGCACATGCTAATGAAGATGCGAGCCCAACCATCACGCAGGAAACGAGTGCGGCACACCGGCAAGCATATCACAAGCACCGGGCATGTATCAAAGGCCAAAAGAGAGGTCCACAAGCAGACCCAGCAAAACAAGCTCAAGACAAAGTACTCCGCCCACAACTTTAATGAGTGCCGTGCAGTGAAAAGGGCTAGGGGCGAGTGAAAATAATGTAATACAAATATTTACATGTCATTATTGCCTACTTCCTGCGGCGCTTGGTGGATGATGTTGCACCAAATGGCCCGAAAAAGTCTGTGATCCATGCATCATATTGATAAAATGACCTTGCTGGGGCCGGTACCTTAGACAGCTCCATGGCATGTTTTTAACCCGCTGCCTTGTCTTGGCCATTGAACATGGGGTCCCGGCTGGGCGAGTATTGCACATTCTTTTTAAGGCGCTCTCGCCCCTCAGGCACGACCATCACCCGCAGCCGCTCGTTCCGCTTATGCAGATAGTCGTCCTCTTCATGCAATTCCTTCTCCCGTGCCGCTCGCCTAGCATCCGCAGCTTCCCTTGCCTCGACCACCCGCAAGTGGTCAACATAGGTTGCGAAGCCAGCTTTTGCCTTCGTCAAATACGGGTGTTGATAGGGTTTTGCTGTCATTGGAGGGAATGATGTGTTCTTTATGCCCCCCCATGCTCTCCACAGTGTGGGCTCATGAAAATTCCAACTAGCTACCCGTTGTTGCAGGTGCTGAAAATGAGGGAGTTGTAGCTTGTTGTTGTAAATCTTTGGCTCGTCATGAATAGACTGCATGAACTTGAACTGCGTATACTCGCGCAAGTTACAATCCTGCGGGGGGAGGTGGGGGTACCTTGTCAGCTCGGCGTCCTCGGGGCCCGTCAAGAGGGGGTGAGATGCCGACAACTTGGGTCGACATCTGCAAGGAGGGTCTACAATGACTACTACCTTGGCAGTGCTAAACTTGGAGGTAAGCTCCGACGTAACGACACCGTTGGGCTGCTGTCTCGCCGTCTCAGTCACCGTGCCCGGCGGGATGATAATTTTCAGGGTGTTATTCTTTCTCCGGATGTTGCTGTACGCCACGTCCGCATCTGATTGTCGCATGAGGTGCATTCCCGCAAGTAGCTCCATCGATCGGCAATTATGAAAAACCCACCCGCGAACCCTGCTGCCGACGTCCTTCTCGCAGCTACCGCGGTCGCAGAACTGCACGGAGCGATACTCGCGGTCCCAAAAATTGGATGCTAACTTTCCCTCCCGTGTTGTCATGGCCACGTCCCTCATCCAACTACTAAGTAGGTCGGGAGGGATGTCGACCACCTTAACAACCTTGGATGCGTTGGAAAATTTGAAGTCGCGATCGAGCTCGTCGAAGGTCGCTGCATGGAACAAAGTCTCCCACGTCTCACGCTCCACGACCACCACGGGAGTGAGCAGTAGGCCTAGGCATATGGTACATGCGCAGTCTCGGAACCGGGCCGGTTCGGACTAGAACCTCTCTTCAAACTCGCTCACGAGGCACTCCAAGCACTAGCCGTCCATGGTGCGATTTCGCCGATTTTCTGCCGCCATTACACCCTGCTGCAACATGCATAGAACATGTACCCTCAGAAAAGAACGTGTAACTTCATAGAGACACCAAAACTCACAAAACCCCCACATGCTTGCCTATATTTGGTCCCAAGGAGCTCGATTCGCAAAAAACGGACACAACATCGCGGACATTGTTGTCGGTGTGTGGTTTACGGCGGGGGCGAGTGAGTGGGTGAGTGGATACTTACATGTACCGACATCGTCTGCCCGCCGTGGCGTACAAGCCGCACGAAGAGAATATAAGACCCCTGACCACCAAATCACGTATGCAACATTGTTATGGTCTTCGTTGCACTTGCTGTGAGTTTCAGTGGAAACGGCGATGTAGCGAGTATGATAGGAAAGCGTCAGTTACAACGGGTAGGCGCGCGTAATACATGTGCGCGAGTGGCGCGTTTTGACGTTGATTTCATACGCGTGTCAAACGCATGTACGATATTGAAATGTCCGTTGTACAGTACATGTACCGGTAAATCTGCTGTGCAATGGTCACAACATGGCAAACGGAGCCTCCCCTTGCTTTGTAAATGGTCATATTGAAATTATAGAGGTTTAAATTACAATGGGGGCGAGAATAGTCGGGCGTTGCCACGACGTTACATATTCTAGCCGCTAGATTACGCATGTCACATTGGTAAAACACACAGACATGCGTTACCCCTATGAAACGCGCCGACACACAGAGCTCGTCCACCTTCTGCCTTATTTGCCTTTGTGCTCCCGCAACCCTCCCTCCCGATTCCCTCAATTAGCTTACGTACCGGGCCCAAGGCCCCTTGCGAGCAATAAATGTAAGATATCAACACTTTTGGCAAAAGGAGCCTCCGCCCCCTGCTCTGTAAATTCTCCCTTAAATCTCTGGCAACTCAGCCAGGGCAGTACAAAGTGAAAGGCAGGTTCTTATAGGTGAACTTTGCCACCATCTGCGAAAGATGAGATGCTTAGGGCAGCAGGGATTGTCGCTAGCCCAGCAGTATCGCGTGATTATTATTGTGCCGTTGAGGTTGAGCCTGGTCTATATCCAGCCTGGCACCGATACTAATCCCTATTGGGAGATGTTCGATTCGCTGGCTAGCCAGCGCGGCATTCAGATTGGCCAGAGCAATGTTCTACCTGTCAAGCTCCAAAAACATCCGACAATATTCACTATGGGTCTTAACGCTGGAGAGTACCTTCAGGAAAGTAAAGTCAGGACTAACTACGGCCTAGAGCCTATCGCCACATCTACTTGTACGTGTCCACTGAGTCCGATCACCCTCATAGGTTGGGTAGGGCAAACAAGAGTTCGCCAGTGATCAACGTTAGCAGATAGCCTAGCCCACCCTTCCCCAGCCCACCGTCGCAATCCTCAAGTCTATCACCATGGCTCTATCGCTGACCGCGGCAAAGTCCGCTGCCTTCGTGAAGGGCACACCTCTGCGTGCCTCCAAGGCCGCCCGTGCGCAGCGCGCCGCGCCCCGGTATGCTTTCTGATTAGCCCTTTCTTGATTCGCTCACGAAACGCAGTGTGAAGTTCTGCGGCCATGGGGTCCGGGCTGAGCATGTACTGAGTGTGGGAGATCAGTGCGAAGGCTGTTCGGCTTAATTGTGTTTTAGTTGGAATTTGGGTGTAATCTCCCGGTATGTTAACTTTGTGGCGTCCACGCGCTGTCATCTGAGAAGAATCATGTCCGTCGGAAGCGAGAGACATGTAAAGAGACTGCTGCCCAATAGGTTAATTCAGTAGGCGGGTTGTGGCACTGTGCGCTTTTTTGAATTATTTGTGCGTCAAGGTAGATTAATCCAGCTTTACTTTGTTTGTCGCGCGTCGTGTGTCTGTCGTGGGTGTTTTCGAGGGGGGGCGAGTCCGGTTCTGCCCCAGTCTTTCGTGTGCGTAATATTACTCGCACATATTAACGCCCCCATGGGACTGACCTGCTGCTTGCCACCCTTACAGTATGGTTACCCGCGCCAAGTACGGCGAGGACTCCAAATACTTCGATCTGAACGTGAGGATTTTTGTCGTGTTTCTTTGCTGCAGCGAGCCACCTTGATTCTGCCGTGCATCGCAAACACGCAGTAACCAACCCACCAGTTGTCTGGTGGGCGTTGTTGCGTCGCTTGACTGATGGTGGCTTGTTCCACAGGATTTGGAGAACACCCTGGGCTCCTGGGATATGTATGGCCAGGATGACCAGAAGCGTTACCCTAGTATGCAGGCTGAGTTCTTCGAGCGCGCAGCCACTGGCCTCAGCCGCCGTGAGTCCATGCTTGGCTTCTTGGCCGGCCTGGGTGGTGCCTCCATCCTGGTGTGGGGTGGCAAGGGCTCCAAGGATGGCTCACTTCCCATCACCAAAGGCCCCTCCAAGCCCGCTGACGTTGGTCCCCGTGGTCGCATCTAAGCGGTTTTTGGCAGTCCATAGTATTCAAAATGCAGGCGTAGACCTAATGTAAATGAAGCACATATTCCAATGATTGGTTTCCACTGTTGTTTCACTTGGTGTATCTCTGTCTGCACCATATTAGTATGGAATCGTTGCGAGGGCTTGACTGTTTCGTCAAGCGGGATTGGTTGTAAAGCTTTCCATGAAGTGTGCTGGTATCAAGCTAGTCAGCAACACTCGAGGTTACAAAGACTTACAGAGATTTTTATGCCAACCATTCTGTGAGGGCGATTAGTCACTGCGTTTCCGTCTCCTCTCAGGCTCCTCGCTCCTGCCACAACATCACGCATTTATTCGACAACTAAGCACCGGCCGCGACCCCTTACTGTTGTAAGCAACCCAACAGCACTTAGTAGTTATTCAGATATAGGTTACCCTAGGGCACGTTTTGCCAAAGATGTCAGCTTGCTTACAAGTTGGCCAAAAGACACCTGGGGGACGATTAGCGCAGGATTATAGGGTTGGGTGGGTGGGTTCGCGCGAAGCCTAGATTGGCTGAGCGCGAAAGCAGAGAGTGCGGGCTAGCTAGAGCTGACCGTTGGGGAAGTCGTTGGTTGCGTCTAACTGCCGAGGCGAGGTGGTTGCCATGCAGGTGCGACGCGCCGCTATTAATGGTAACAGTAACCGTTAGTGTTACTGTCCCGTACACATGGAAGTTGGATATGCAAACCTCTAGATTAAAATCAATGTGACCATTTACCCTGGGGCACGTTTTGCCATTAACCTGAAGCCAAAGGCTTGCACAGCCAAAGTTAGTGTTGCGGGGGGGACGGAGCGAGCCAGCCGAAGAAACGCCAAGCAGCTGGTGTAGGGGTCATGGTTGGGTCAATGTATTTTCCTTCGGTCACGGAGCTGTTCTTGGCCCAGCCACCCATGTATTTGATTACGGGGAGGGGCGCGCCGATGCAGCTGACAGCGGAAGCAACTCCTTTCCGCAGGCTGTGCGATGTCCATTGAAAGCCGGCGGGCGCGGACGTGTTGACCGCGCGGAGGGCGAGGGAGAGCCATGCGGAAATTGTGGACGCGGCTCCCCAGTCGGCGGAGGCTTTAGGAGGTGAGAAGCGTTAGCAGCCAACATGATGGTGAGGGCGACCGGGGCGAGTAGCGGGAGGCGCGTGTCGGCCGGGACGAGGCGGTGTTGCAGCATTTCGAGGCCACGCCTCGCGTCGGCTAATAGTTCGCCTACTGCGATGGGTTGGCGCTGGTGGTCACGGAAGAATTTGTTAACTGCGGAAAAGCAGGGTTGCAGCGAGCTAGCGGCCATCGTGCCCGGCAGGGCCAACCATGCGGTGTAGCGAACCATAGTAGCCTAGGTGGCATGTAGCGGGGCGATATTTTCCTCTGTACAAAATACAAAAAAATGTCGTAGCGCGCTGTCGTAATTGGCGTACGTAGACGGCGCTAGCGAGTTGTTGAGTAGGGTGACGGCCGTAACCCCGAGCGTATCGGTCCCTAGAAGGTTTTGGAAAGTTTTAGCAATGTCGGCGGACCAGGGCGTCTGCGCTGTGTCCGGATGTAGGTGGTAGCGAGGTGGTCCGGTGCGGAGAGGGCGAATTGGCGGTGCAACCGACACCACTTGGTCAAGGCGTGAAGCCTTGCCTATGGCTCCGCGTCGGGTGTAGAGCCATGAGGGGGTGTTAGGCGAAAGGCCACGATGCTCCACGCGGGTGGTCCGACCCCCGCACGCTTGCCGAGCCTGCCGGGAAAGAACAGGTCGCGAGACGCCGGGAAGTGCAAGGTTGCGGTGGCGAGGCGACTTAAGGCGTGGTACCACGTCTTGTTTGGCCAGTAGGGGGCGATGACGGTAGCTAGGGCTTGCGATTGGTCCAGTTTGGGGACGAGTGCTGCTAGGGCGGTCTAGGGCGGGTTGCAATAGTTGTTTTCGCGTCGCCAGGCCGCGTCGGGGAGGCGTAGGCAGTCGATGGCTTCGCATTGAGGATCTCTCCATCGGGCGTTGAACCGCGGTAGCTGGGTGTTTAGCATGGACGCGAACCGGTCGATGGTATGAGGGCCCCACCGCTCCTGAAGGTGTGTGAAAAGGCGGGGGTTGAGTTGCCAGTCCTCGGTGTCCAATTCGCGGCTGAGGGTGTCCGCCCACACGTTGGCGGCCGACCGAATGTAGCGTGGGCGGATGAGAATGTCGTTGGTGTTGAGGAGGTGCCATAGGTGTTGCGAGACATGGTTTTGTGTGGTAATCAAGTTGCTACACATCAATGTTGGTCGAGTAGCATCGTGATAGTACGGCTGTGACTCAGCACAATAAGATGATAAGCCAATCAACAATAGAGAGGATTAGGTTGCTGATAGTGGCAAGTTGCTGAGCGTTAGATATCATCTAAAGGCTCAGAATATGTGTTGGCGTGTGCTCACCACAAGGTGAGTACGTGTCATGTGATAGGCAAGTGCTAGGCACTTGCTGAGGGTGAGATGAGATGCACTGTCACTCACCGAGTGTAAGCATTCCTTATTGCCCCCTCAACTTTGACAGGTTATGGGCCCTCAAGCTGCTAGTTGTTGGAGTCATTTGTCTTGACTGGAACCTAGAGCTTGCTTCTCGAAGAGTGGCAGACCTTTGTGGTGTCGCACGATACGTGAGGTGCGGCTGGCTCACAAAGTGGCTGGCTCTTGCTTGTGTTTGTAGCTTTACTTCGATACCCGGCTGGTAGCGACTTGTTTGTGTCGCTTGGAGCCGGCTTAAACCCCCGAACGCCGTCTCGTGTGACGTGAAGATCGGCTTGCTTTCCTTTGTTATAGCTTGCGCTTTCTGGAATTTTATTCGCTTCCGGAGCTTGTCACCCGCCAGTTTCTTTTCTCGTGAAAGCCGATAGTGGTCCGGCTGAATTTTTGGAAAGGCATCTTACCACAAGTGTACTAGCACACCTGTACGACGTCACTTGACCGACCTTCTGAGACTCGTTTCTGATTGCCTTGGCTGTATAGACTCCGGGAGTACAACTGCGTCTTCGGTCAGCCCTTTGTCGTCTCCTTTTCTGAGCCTTGCGCTGCCGGAGGACGACCTTTCGATTATCGAGAATGTTAGCGAGGATGACAAGACCTGCGGCCACACTGCATGGACTGCGTTAGTCAATCATTATGAGGACGATGGTATTTACCGGTGTACGGAACTATTGCATGACTTGGAGACGCCGCAAGCGGACGGCGAGAGCGGCATTCAATACCTGAACCGGTTAGTTCGACTGCAACGACAGCTTGCCCGAGTTGGGGACGTCGTCCACGACCGGCGTATCATCATGTACTTGGTGAAGGGCCTGCGCAGCGAATACCACTCCATCACCGACACATGGGACGTACACGACCTCAGCATGGATACCGGCAAGCGTGATCTTCGTCAAAAGGGCATGCGCATCGAGAGTCGTGCGCAATCACATACAACGGAGCCCCCAACGCCTACGGCTTTTGCAGCGTCTCATGATGACTCAACGACTGAACTTTTGAAGCGGCAAGTCTCCGAGCTCCAAGACCAACTGAAATCTCTTCAAGGAGCTGCGACTACTCGTCGTACCTCATATGGCAGAGGCGGAGCGAGAATTTTTCGTGGTGTTTGCTATGGCTGTGGTAAGAAGGGCCATCGCAGGTCCGAGTGCCCCGTCAACAACACCGGAGGTAACTCTGCGCAAATGGACTCCCCGGTTGCTTTTCCGGCGGTCATGGACGTGACAACCACCCCTGCGAGGCCATTCTCCGAGGCTCGACACATGTTCGAGCGCGATGGGGAAACGTGGATGTGGTTGGCCGACAGCGGCGCCAGCCATCACATGACTAGTGTGCGCCGTGACTTCTGTGAGTATCGAGCGCTCACCGACCGGCTTTGGGTGAAGGGTATCAGCGCCCGCGCTGTTGGCGTGGGCTCGGTCCGCATCATTGTGAAGGCTGAAGATGGAGAGGAGATTCCTGCCACGCTAAAGAATGTGCTCCATGTTCCTGAGCTATCCCGTCGTGCGTCGTGGTCTTACCATCGGCTTTTCAGCCTCACCCAAGCTCGGCGACAAGGTCATTCTGTGGTATTAGCTGATCCCGTGGACCACCTTCGTCTTCGTGCCGGTCATGGTGGTGGCGTGGTGGTTCCGTTGGAGCGCGCGCATTTGTTGGTGTGGTTGCCGGCGCGGGTTGCTTTGTCGAATCCTACCGCTTCGGTCGCCACTGCGCCATTGGAAAAACTGTTATGGCATTCCCGACTCGGTCACCTTGGCGAGTCGCAATTGGACGGGCTCTTGGACACTCAGGTGGAGGGTGTGGCGTTTTCTGCGTCGGAGAAGTTGGGCTTCTGTGAGACGTGTGCTGAATGATCCGGCAAGCCGCGCTGCCTAAATCGTATTGGGCTCTAGCGATGGCCGCTGCGGTGCATGTCCGAAATCGTGTGCATAGTAGCGGAGCCGGCGGTGTACCTTTCACCTTGGCGACCGGTAGACGAGCTGATTTGAGCTCCATGCGGGTCTTCGGCTGTCCGGCCTATGTCCACGTTGACAAGTCTCAACGCCGCAAACTTGACGATCGCGCGTGGAAGGGTGTCTTTGTGGGCTACGCTTCCGAATCACCTGCGTGGTTGGTGTACAATCCTGCTACTCGTCGGGTGGTGAGCAGCCGTAACGTGGTGTTCGATGAGGCTGCAGTCCTCTCCATGGGGGAGAGCAATGCGGAGCAACGCACTGATGATGAAGAGGACAACATCCCGCGCACCATGTGTAGCGAAGAACGGGATACACCTTCGGGGGAGTCGCCGCTACGGGAGTCGCGGCAGCATTCCGGGTCGACGGAAGATGAACGGGACATGCATTCGGGGGAGACTCCACGTCCAAGGTACAATCTTCGATCCACTGCCGCACCACAGCAATGCGTACCCAGTCCAAGGTATAATCTCCGTTCAGCGGGCGCTTCGGGAGATAGATGGACTACGGGAAGTACCGCGGCTATTAAGTCATCCAGCAGCCCGACCGTTCAAGAGCCGGTGTCATACAAGCAAGCGCTGAGGAGTCCCCAATCGGGGGAGTGGGAGGCAGCTATCAAGAGCGAGTACGACTCACTTGTATCTCGGAAAACCTGGACATTGGTCCCTTGTCCTGCCGGTCGCAAACTCGTAGATTCCAAGTGGGTGTTCAAGCTGAAGCGCGATGCCAATGGACAGATTGCAAGGTACAAAGCAAGACTTGTGGCTCGCGGGTTTACTCAGGAGAAGGGCGTGGACTACCACGAGACCTTCGCTCCCACAGTGAGGGTGATCTCTATTCGAACGTTGCTCGCGCTTGCTGCTTATAATGATTGGGAGGTGGAGCAGCTTGATGTGGTGACGGCATTTTTGGAGGCCGATATCGAGGAGGAAATCTACATGAGGCAGCCGGAAGGATTCCGTCACACCGACATCAATGGAGAGGAGCGAGTGTGCTTGTTGAAGAAATCATTGTATGGCCTCAAGCAAGCTCCTAGGAACTGGAATAAGACCATCACAGCATGGCTAGAGGAGCATGGCTTTACCCAATCCAAGGTGGATCCCGGCATTTACGTCTTCATCAAGGAGGGTGAGCTTTATGTCTTGGCGTTGTACGTGGACGACAACATCATCGTCGGACCAGCGGGTAGCTTCATCGTTGGGTTCAAGTCGGCTTTCGGCGAAAGGTTCGACGTGCAAGACCTCGGTCTAGTGTCTTGGTTGCTTGGCATGACAGTCGAGCGTGATCGTGGCAGCCGCACCATCAGGATTGGACAGCAACAATACGTCTTAGATATGTTGGAGCGCTTCAACATGATGGGCTGCAAGCCAGTTGGCTCACCTATGGCGGTCGATGCTTTGAGCAATTGTGTGGAGACGTCGACATCAAGGTTGCCTCCCGGTCTAGTGCCGTACCAAAGCTTGCCCCCCCCCACGCCGAGCGCGATAGCGCAAGGCCAACCCATAAGGGGGGTCTAAAGGGGGGGGGGGGGCGCTCCCCGCGCTGCGCGCGGGGGGCATCCCGCGACTATTTCAAGGTAGGAATTCATCGCCACGAGCGCACGTGGTTGCTAGGACTCTCATTGTAGCCAATGTCCAGAGCTATTCCAATAACATGTACCGGAGAGTGACTAGCGGATCAGCGGACGTCATACGCCCCGCGTTACTCCGCATCGCGCCGACGATATTTTTCGGATTTAACCTTGCCTTCATATACACGAGAAGATCACAATATACTACTTTGGACCACGTTCATTTCAGTCCCCGCTTGTGTGGGAACGAGGTGCTATTCACGGGGTCTTCGAGTTGGGGATACATGTCGGAGAGGACGCAATGGCAAAAATAATGGGCCTTATCGCTTAATGTTGTAAACAAGTCTGACATGTAGGCGCCCGCCGGCGGCGCAGCGGCGGCGGCCCCGGAGGGGGGTGCGCTCGCAGGCCCGTCGGCATCCCCTCACCTCCCCGTGGTGGGCGCTGGAAACCCCGTAGCCGTGCCAGGCCTGGCACGGTAGGGGGCTAAGAGGGCCGACAACTCGATCCGCGGGATCACCAGCGGTCGGGAAAGCCCTATACAGAGGGCTTTTGAATAAAATAATTTCTGTGCGATACCGGCGCCAAGATCTCCCGCTCGGCCCGTCCGATATGTTTTTTCGCGTACAAATACTACTAAGGACAGTCCTACCTCGAGGGGGTGGGACCTGTACTTCAGAAGCGTTTGATTGCGAGGAGGGTACGGCCGGATCTGCGGTGGGGGGTGGGTGTTGGAGCTGGTGGTGGCCAGCCGGGAAGTAGCGCCAGGAAAGGGCGCTCGCTAGCCGCCGACCAGCCCTGTGCCGATCGACACTTCTCAGGGGGGGAAGCAAGACCTGGAACAGGCCGGTGGCCGGTCGCAGGCGGAGGAGCGGCTATGTGAGGCGGCGGAGATCCTCAGGATCAGCCGCCGCCGGAAAGCCATGTACGGAGGGCTTTTTTGGAAAATTAAAATAATGTCCGTACCCGGCGTCGAGCTAGTTGGGGAGCAGCACCATGGTAGGGCGCTCACTAGCGAGCCGCCACGCCGACAGGATACATCTCCCGAGGGGGGAGGAGTAGGCTTGGGCGGCAAGGAGGCCTGTCGCGAAGGACGGAGCGACAAGATCTGGCGACGACGACCCTCCGGGTTGGCGCCGCCGGAAAACCCGGCACGGAGGGTTTTGACTAATTTCCGTGCACCCGCGGCCCGACGGATCCGGCTACGGCGACCTGAACCCCCCCCCCCCCTCCTCGATACCCACTACCGGATAGACGAGACCCTTGCGGGGGGGCCCGGGTGAGCGCGGAGGCCCCTGTTTCAACAAAGTCTGCTAGGTGGACGCGCATCAGAGGGGGGGAGGGTACGGACGCAGGCCGGACTACCTGACAGGTACCCGGGTACCAGACAGCGAAAAAACCGGGGAAATGAGCGGGGAAAATTCAGGTGCGGAGGCAGGAGCGCCCATTTTTTCTATGTCTATGTGTCTCGGTCCCCCCCACCTGCCCTGGAGGTGACGGGGGACCTCGACAAGGAGGACCGTCGCGTCGGCGGATGCGGCGGCGACCTTGGCGGGACTTACGGGATGGGGCGGCGGGATCGACGAGCGACCGCGCGAGGAGGGGTTTTTTGCCAGCCTTTCCCCTCCTATCTTCGGCAAGACCGAAGTCACGCGGGAGCTAGATTAGGCTGGCCCGTCGTCCCTCCCGAACGCCGACCGGCCTCGGCCGGTCGGCACCCCGGTTCGGTGGGAGCGGGCCGAGCATCGTGAAGGTCGAGCAGCAGTTTAGTTTTGCATTTCTCGACAAGTGGATTTATTTTTAGATCTGTTTTTCTTGATTACAAAATTATTACGCTGTTACTGCTTAGGCGGGGGGACTGTGGCAATTACTGCGGTTGCTTACAGTTTTTTTAACTCCCGAGGAACGTCGACACACAGTGAAGCTAGGTGTGTCGATAAGTGTACCTGGTCGAAGAGACCCGGGCTAAACTCGCTTATAAGTCCTGAATGGCTTGGTAGAGAGGCCCGAGAGACAGCAGTCGGTCCAGTTTGCCGGCACATGTTGTAAACAATTTCCAATTTCCAATTTATGACATGTATCTATGCCGTGCCAATTTTGATCCATCATCATCCAGCACGCAAATCCATTGATATTTTGTAGGTAGTTTGCAGCTACGTTATCCTTGGAACTTACATACGGGTACTATTATTCGTAGAGTCGTTGCAATAATAGTTTGCAATAAGCGCGCGCGATGATGTTTTTTTTTGCGCCCCCGGGATAAGGGACTGGCACGTAAACCCGCACCGTCATCCTCTACATGCGGCGTTGTGCAAGCACGATTGAGAGCAGAAGCTCAAAATAAATAAACCTCAAACTCATCATCGATCATGCTACCGGGTAGGCGACGCTCGTGTGAGTGCATTACGTACCATTGTACGAGAACCGTACCGTACCGCACGTTTAACCCACACGAGGCTAGTGTTTGAGTTTCACGAAGTAGAACCTTCCAATAACTACAGGTAAACAAAAACTAATACATTCCCAGCATTGACCAAGAAAGGTCTCCCCTACCCGTCGCCGCGCTAATGCTAATTGTCTGTAATATAGTGTTTGAATACGATCGTTTGATCCCATGCCCGCCACGCGCGACAGTTTTTATAATTATCGATATGATACGAGAAGTAGTCTCAATTGTAGACGTTTCATTCGAGAAATTTACCCGTTTGTGCGACGCGAGAATTCATGCAATGTATTTCTGCTGCTCTTCATGGTACTTTGGGTTCCCATCTTCGCGACGCTTTGCAGGAGGGCAGTGCTGATGCTGTGGTATGCCGGCCTGTTCCTCGGGCTTTGGCTTGTGGGGTTTTTTCCTCCTTGCTCCTTTTTGCTTGGTGGTATCCGCCAATGCCTTTTATTCTTGTAAATAATTTCTTTTTAGAAATTTACCGGTTTCTCGTTTCTTCATTATACTAACAGTTGTATTAACTGTATGCGCATTCTAGAATAGTTACTTAGTGTGGATGGTATACATGGTTTGGTAGGGTAGTGTGACGAGTACAGTCCTGCAACAGTACATTACAGGACATTGTACAGGTACTCGTTACGGATTCCAATTCGTGCTTTTCCACAGGACGGACGTATACTCGTGGGTACGTCGCTACTGCAATATTGTAATGGTGCTGATGCTACAGTACGACCAGTACCTCCCGGTACGTACAGATATGCATAATCAATCTAACTAGCCAGATGACGCGCGAGAATGAGCTCTCCGATGCAGAAGTAGCCGCGTCGTGAAACCCAATGCTAGGCAGGCCGCGTCTCGAGGCAGATGACGACAGTTAGACAGCGCTAACGCCTGACACGTAAGCGTAGCTTGCAGGCGTAATCAGTATGGGCTGAAACCTATTTAAGCCCAGTGCAGTAGAGGGAGGTGACAGAACCTTTTAACAATTCCTTTGTTCACTTACAACATCTACTGCCTAAGTACAACAGTGAAACATCTTTCACCATTGCCTCTCGACAACATCATCTTGCAACGACATAACTAGACAGACTAGAACAGATTTGTGCTAGCGTTTAGCTTTCAGAGGCTAACCGCCACAATAGGTTGCGGGTACCCGTATAGTTCCTCTTTATTATTCCTATGTATGTCGAGCACTACCGCAGAAAGTCGTACCGTACTTGTAAAAGACTACTACACTGAGTGCCTCTCATCTGGCGTGCTTGCAAGTCGCGAGCATATTTGATATCGCGGGCCGCCGCGAGGCGTTAGGTTTATCCACGTGTGCGGGGTTTATAGACGTACGGGAAGCATACCGTATTATCCCTCATGAACTTGCTTCTATTTTCTAAATTAGAGGCTATTGGGATTACGGGACATTGAAATTGAAATTGAATTCGTTGTTTACAACATGTACCGGGTGAAACCGGCTGCTGTATGTGGGCCCTCCCAAATCTGCCGCGCAGGAAACTTATAAACTAGGGCGAGACCGTGAACCGCCTACTAAATCTAACCTATCCGAAGGATGTTGGGGATTTTTACTCGCATGTCGCGCATGGTGGTGGGGGATGGCGGTCCAGGGCGTGTGTGGGTGCGGTAAGTGGGGGTGCGGCGTGTGTTGCGAGATTTGATGCGGTATATATGAGGAGGTGGTGAAGCCAATGGTCAATGCGCAAGTAAAGTTGTGCGAGGATGCGTGTTGTGTCGAGTCGTGTTTTTGAGATGAATTTGTCAGGAAGGTCGGTGCGGAGGGTGAGGAGCGAGGTGAGACTAGTAATGGTGGGTGTGTGATGTGTGCCTTTGTGGCTCATGATTATTATGATGGAAGGATTTCTACTTCGGTA
>JAPMLY010001485.1:0-37831 GCA_026401115.1 Tetraselmis chui | reverse complement strand
TGTCACGTTGTCCACGTGTGGAGATGAGTACTACTCAGCGGCAGACGCCACCAAGGAGGGCTTAGACTTCCGCCAACTCATGTGGGAGATCTTCGACGAGCCCATCGACGGAACAACTACCACATGGGAAGACACCACAGCGCGATTACATACTCACATAACGCATTGTTTGCGAGAAGACCAAGCACATCGACCTAAAGCGGCACTTCATCAAGGACCACGTGGAACATGGAACTCTCAAGTCGCGGTACCTGTCTACGGACCGGATGGTGGCAGATATGTTCATTAAACCTCTGCATGGACATGCACTCGCAAGACACCGAAGTGCCATATTGGGAGGAGCAAACCCAAGGCAACGCTTCATCCCGTACCTATCTGTAGGGGGAGTGCTGTAATCAATACTTACTGGTTAGTAGTTACAGATAGCTAGTGTAAGCTACTAGTCGAGATGTATTTAGTACATGCCCTAACCATGCAGAGTTGTACACTAGACATTGGTCTCTAGTATGTCGATACGGAGTTGTCGCTAGCCTTCAACTCCTCACTTCCTTTGTCCCGACACCAAGCCTCATGTTGGTTGTCAGTGTGACTATCCCTTTGTGTAACTTTGACTATAACTAAGTATATTCTAGTTACCTTCCATATTAAACGTATTTGTACACTTCTACACAAACGTTTCCGTGTCTTTGGCCTTGTGCAAAATTGGGCTCCGGCTTTGTCGTTGGATGGTGCCGCTTCCACTCGGCAAGAAGTCGACATGTACTCCACATTTATTCTTGCGCTACCGGAGGACGATCTCTTCATCATCGAGAATGTTAGCGAGGATAACAAGACATGCGGCCACACTGCGTGGATCGCGTTAGTCAATCAATATGAAGACGATGGTATTTACCGGGGTACGGAGCTATTGCCGGACTTGGACACGCCGCAAGCGGACGGCCAGAGTGGCATTCAATACATGAACCGGTTAGTTCGATTGCAGCGACACCTTGCCCGAGTTGGGGACGTCGTCCACGACCGGCGTATCAGAATGTACTTGGTGAAGGGCATGCGCAGCGAATAACACTCCATCCCCGACGCATGGGACGTACACAACCTCAGTATGGATGCCGTCAAGCGTGATCTTCGTCAAAAGAGCATGCGCATTGAGAGTCGTGCGCAATCACATACAACGGAGCCTCCAACGCCTGCGGCTTTTGCAACGTCTCATGATGACGTAACGGCGGCCGGTTGCTGGTATTCGTAGGCAGAGGGCTGCAACTGGTGGTGTTGTTATTGATGCTAGTGGGCAAAGGGTTGTACCTGGTGGTGCTTTTGGTGGTGTTGTTGCTACATGTGGAGCTATTGCTGATAGATGGCAACATGTTGATGTTGTTGTTACTTATGCTGGTGGGTTTCGAGCCGCTGTTGTTGGTGCTGCTCTTGATGCTCATGATGGTGTTGTTGCTCGTACTACTCTTGCATGTGTTGATGCTAGTTAGCGGCCGGTTGTTGGTAGTCGTAGCCAAAGGGCTGCAACTAGTGGTACTACTACATGTTGAGTTGCCGCATGTGTTGGTACTGGTGCTGGTTGGCGGCCGGTTGCTGCCCCTGTTGATGGTGTTGCTGGTGTTGTAGCAGCCGCCGGTGCTCGTTCGTGGCCAGCTGTTGTTGGTGGTCCTAATGGGCAAACAGTTGGTCGTGCTACTGCTAGGGGCGCTTTTGCACCTGTTGGTGTTGGTTGGCGATCGGCCGTTGCTACCGGTACTCATAAGCAGAGGGTTGCAGCTAATGATGGTGCAACTCATGTTGCTAATGATGATGTTATTGTTGCTGCTTTGGGAGCTGCGGCTTTTGGGGCTGCCTCGCACCCACATGCTCTAGTGTTGGTATTGGTGCAGGGGGCACATAAATGCGGCTGGTGGTATGGCCGGTGGTGGTGCTTTTGCAACTCCTTGTGGTGGCTCGCGCCCGGTTGATGTTGCATGGGCTCTTGGACACATAGCTCTAGCTAGTGATGGCGCTGCAAGTGGTCCTTCTGCAAGTGTTGGTCGGTGATTGGCCGTGGCTGCCAAGGCTCGTGGGCAAAGGCTTGACGGTGGTGCTGGTGCATGCGATGTAGCTGCTAGTGCTAGTGGACAAAGTGCTATTGCTGGTGGGCAGATGGTTGCACCTACTTGTGCTGGTGGGCGGTCAAATGTTGATGCTGGTAGGCAGAAGGTTGCATCTACTGATAATGGTGCTCGGGCTTGTGTTGCTATGCGGCTCACTCTAGTTATTCATGCCGGTGCCGGTGGGTGGCAAGCCGCGCGTACTGGTACATGTGGGCAACAAGTGCGTTATGTACCACATGTGTGTGGTTGCAGCAATGTCTCTAGAGGGCATGCGACTACCGATGGTGACCATGAGTATGCTTCAGGGTCGGAGTCGGGCCTGAGTATGTTGGATGCTATGTCCCCGTCGCGGGCGGAATGTTACACTTGCGCCCCGTGTGGTAGACTGTTTGCTGGCCGCAAATGGCGCTCTAACTTTGCCAGACACACTAACAAGTTTACACATGGCAGTGGCCTCTCCACTTCAGCCCACCGTCGCCAAGCTCGCCACCTTGCGACCTCCTCTCCGGCCTTATTCTCCCTTTGTGCCTCGGGCGGTCACCTTTTATCTTCCACCCAAGCTCGCCCTCTTTCCGCTCCATGCCCCCACTGTGTGGCCGCTCCCGTTTCTCAATTGGCGTCTCATGATTGTGGTGGCTGCTCCCGTCCGTCGCTCCATGGACCATGCCCCATGAAAACCGTTGTCACTCCCATGTCTCTAGTGGACCCCCCCCGTGGGCTCTACTCCCCCCACCCCGAGCTGAGGATGCTCTCCGATCCCCCCCTCGCGATGATGCTCCGGCCTCCTGGTGCTCCGACAACATCCTTGTCGTTTGCCTATTGCGGCTCAAACCTATCAATGTGGCCCGGGGGGTTTGTGCGACAACGAGAGATGACCTCAGTTTTGTTCTGCAACACACCCTCGAATATGCGACATCCCTTCCCTCAACGGACTCTCGTGCCGCTGGATTTTTTTGGCAATTCACCACTTTGGCGGCCTCCTCCTCCGTCCGTTTCCGGCGGCGGCCGGTGCTTGCATCCGCTCCCCAGTCCGACGTCGAGTCCGTCGTTGGTTCTCTGTGTCAGGAGAGGACGGACTCACGGGCATTGACACCCTTCTATGCGATATTCGAGATGGAGGCGAGCTTGCGCGTGCGTGCCCGGGGGCTTATGTTTCTATACGCTCAAGTGGTCTGGGCCGGGGTGGGGGGGCTCTTGTCGTCGCCCGGCCCAACCCACTCAACGGGAGCAACATCACCCACCGACTCACCTCTCTGAAGGTGACCTCCGACGCCGTGATACCTTCCGTCGAGCTCGTGAGCTAATGAAAGGTGGCCAGCTGCGCCGAGCCCGTATGGCCATGGACAGAGCCGACTTCGGAATGGTGGAGGACGCGGACGCGGCTATGGGTGCTCTTCAGCGGTTGCATCCTCCGCATGGTACTTCCCACCCTGTTCGTGACCTCCCCGACCCCCCCCTCACTTATCTACATGACCGTGACAGCCTCAAAACATGGGAGGAGTCTATGCTCCTTGTCCCGAGAAAAGCTCCTCGCTTGTCAGCCCCTCATGTTGATGGCTTGTGATGGGAACATGTCCGTGACTTGAATTTCTGGCATGGCGTAAGTGTGTAAACCGCTACTCGGCGGGAAACATTTCCGAGGCTGCGGCTGATTTTCTGGCGAGTGCGACCCGGTAGGCTCTTCACAAAGAGACATGAGTCGACCGTGACGCCACTCGTCTTCGGGATGAGGCCCCTAAAGTTCGGCTAGTTGCTGTTGGCCGCGTCATGTCGTGGTTAGCTTACTGTCACGCCATTGCGCGGATAGTGACTGTTGCGGCCGACCAACTGGGCCATGTACAAAGATCGGTTTTCACCAAAGCTGGTATCGAGCGAGCTATTCATTATACCACTCGTGTTGGCTTACAAACTATTCTTGATTGAAACCTACTAAGCCTGGACCTAGAAAACGCCTTCAATACCATTTCCCGCCGGAGTTTCCTTGCAGAGTTGTACAAGAATCCCGACTTGCATCTTATTATCCCGTTGGTCGAGACGATATATTCACGGGACTCCACGGTGTATTATTTCGACCCCAACGATGCTTCGCTCTTGCATGGCACGGTTAAGTCTCGTACAAGTGTCCTACAAGGAGATCCTCTTGGCGTGCTTTTATTCAACTTGACGATCAACAACCCCCTTTGGAAGATTGGGGAACGGTACAAGGATTTAGCGGCGATCCAAGCCTTATCCGACGATGGAAAGTATTTGATCAAAACGTCTTTCGTCCCGGCTGTGATTACGGTGGCTACGGAGGAATTGGGGAAGGTCCGCTCGAAAGTTCAACCAATCAAATCTTCGTGGATGGTACCTCCAGAGTCCGGATACGGCTCATGAACTTGTTGAGGTGATACGAGCAATGGTCCCCGTTGTTACGGGTACTTGTAGCCTTGGAGCCTCTTTGGCGATGGACTTCTCGATGACATATGGCCCTCCGGCATCTCATAATGAGAACTATGTTCATTCTTGGCTTCAAGACACCGTGGCGGAGGCTCATCAGCTCTTCTCGGACAAGATCGTTTGCTTGGCTATGTCGGACCTCTAGAAGGGACACATGCTCCTTTTCGCTTGATGATCACGTGTGCGGTACGCCGCTATGGGTTCTTGCTCCGGACCCTATCTGCCGACCGTACTTTGCTACTACAAATAGAGCCGTTCGTACTGCAGTTTTCCGAATCTTGGGCGTTTCTGTCATAGTCTATGACGATGACGCTGGAAGATTATTAGTATTAGCGAGTAATATCATCTGCTGATATGCTGAATAATAATGGTATTTCCTGTAAGTAGCATCTTCCTATCTTTGGATACAGGCTTAGAATGATAATCCTAAAAATAAGAAAATAAAAAGAATTAGAATGATAATAAATTGTATATAGCGATAGGGTCACATGACGAGTAAAGCGACGAAAGTAGGAGCGAGCTCGTCATATTAGAATTTACCCTAGGGCACGTTTTGCCAAAGATGTCAGCTTGCCTACAATTTGGCCAAAAGACACCCCCAGACAGGGTCTGGGGGTCGATTAGCGCAGGATTATAGGGATGGGTGGGTGGGTTCGCGCGAAGCCTAGATTGGCTGAGCGCGAAAGCAAAGAGTGCCTAGGCTCGTGGCTAGCTACGGCTTATAAGGCACGGGCTAGCTAGAGCTGACCGTTGGGGAAGTCGTTGGTCGTTGGCTGCGTCTAACTGTTCGGGCAAGGTGGTTGCCCTGTAGGTGAGACGCGCCGATATTAACGGTAACAGTAACCGCTAGAGTTACTGTCCCGTACACATGATATTGGATATGCAAACCTCTAGATTCAAATCAATATGACCATTTACCCTAGGGCACGTTTTGCCAGTAACCTAAAGCCAAAGGCTTGCACAACCAGAATTAGTGTTGCGGGGGGGACGGAGTGAGCCAGCCGAAGAACCGCCAAGCAGCATGTGTTGGGGTCATGGTTGGGTCAATGTATTTCCCTTCGGTCACAGAGCTGTTCTTGGCCCAGCCACCCATAAATTTGATTACGGGGAGGGGCGCGCCGATGCAGCTGGCAGCGGACGCCGCGCCTTGTCGTAGGCTGTGCGACGTCCACTTGAAACCGGTGGGCGCGGATGAGTTGACGGTGCGGAGGGCGAGGGTGAGCCAGGCGGAGACGGTGGACGCGGCGCCCCACTCGTGAGAAGGTTCGGAAGGTGAGACGCTCCAAAAGGCGAGTGGGGGGGGTGTTGTAGAATTTGTTGCAGAAGGCCGCGCGCTGCTCCGTGTAGTAGTCGAGCAGGTCTGCTAAGACGGGGTTAGCGGCTACAGGGATGGTGATGACAGGTTTATCGCCAGCGCCGCGGCGCTGGTCCCCTTTAGATTTGCGTATGAATAGGCAGATTTGTTGAGAGGGCCTGTCGACAACTGGGTCGCCGGTCTGGCAGCGGGCGCCGGTTTCGGCGCGGCAAGAAAACATGTAATTGACGCACACCGCTAAACAGGCTCTGAAGCTCTGCATCTGAGGGAGGGAAGCAGGGGTCCACGTGAAGGTTCTGTGTAGAGCGTGGGCGGCGTGTATGATGTCCATGGCGACTTGTGCGGGTAGCGGGAGGCGAGCGGTGGTGGGAAGTAGGCGGTGCTGTAGCATTTCGAGGCCACGGCGGGCGTCCGCCAGGAGTTCGCCCACGGCGACAGGTTGGCGCCGGTGGTCGCGGAAGAATTTGTTAACCGCGGAGAAGTAAGGTTGCAGCGAGCTGGCGGCGACCGTTCCCAAGAGGGCTAGCCAGGCCGTGTAGCGGACCATCGTGGCTGGCGTGGCTTGTAGCGGGGCGATATTTTCCTCTGCACAAAAAAAAACTGTCGAATTGCGCTTTGGTAGCTCGAGTACGTAGAGGGCGCTAGCGAGTTGCTGAGTAGGGCAACCGCCGTAACCCCGAGCTTATCTGATCCTAGGAGGTCTTGAAAAGTTTCAGCCATATCGGAGGACCAGGGCGACTGTGCTGCTTCGCGGCATAATTCGTAGCGCGGCGGTCATGTACGCAGAGGGGGGGCGTGCTGTACATGAGTATTTAATCGGTCCGGGCGTATCGCCCGGCCAATCGCACCGCGTCGATTGTAGAGCCAAGAGGGGGTGATAGCCGAAAAGTCACGATGCTCCACGCGGGAGGCCCGACCCCTTCGCGCTTGCCTAGCCTGCCGGGAAAGAACAGGTCGCGGGACGCTGGGAAGTGCACGGTATCGGTGGCCAAGCGGGCGAACGCGTGGTACCACGTTTTGTTTCGCCAGTAGGGGGCGATGACAGTCGCCGCGGCTTGAGCTTGTTCGAGTTTTGCGGCGAGTGTTGGTAGGGCAGACCAAGGGGGGTTGCAGTAGTTGTTCTCGCGTTTCCACGCCGCGTCGGGAAGGTGTAGGCAGTCGATGTCCTCGCACAGGGGGTCGCGCCAGCGGGCGTTGAAGCGTGGCAGTTGCGTGTTGAGCATAGAAGCGAAACGGTCGATCGTATGCGGGCCCCACCGGCGCTGAAGGTGGTTGAAGAGTTGTGGGTTTAGTTGCCAGTCTTCGGAGTCCATCTCGCGGCTGAGCGTGTCGGCCCAGACGTTGGCGGCCGACCGGATGTAGCGTGGGCGGATGTGGATGTCGTTGGTGTCGAGTAGGAACCACAAACGCCGTAGCTCGGTCATCATGACGGGTGACCGGGACGTTAGTTTGGTAAGGACGGCGACCACGGCAGTGTTGTCCTCGTGGAGGAGGACTTGTCGTCCTCGGAGTTGCGGTAGAAAGGATTCGACTGCGTGCCGGACCGCTCGAAGCTCCTTCCACGTAATGTGTTGGAGGCGGTCGGGGGCGCTCCAAAACCCGCGGGCTTGGTAATTGGCGTCCTCGTTGAGGACGGCTCCCCACCCGTAGTCGCTCGAGTCGGCGTGCAAATAGGCGGTCTCGATGGGCTTGTAGATCGACCGGCCGTTGTGTTGGGAGGGTACCGTGCGCCACCACTCGAGGTCGCGTCGGAGTTGGTGGGTGAGGCGCACGCGTCCCCCCCAACCGGTACGGGTAGCCAAGACGTTGTGGAGCTCGCGCAAAAAGAATCGGGCGGGCGCGATGGCGAGGTAGAGGAATTGCGCTTTTCCCGCGAAGGCTGCGAGTTGGCGAGTGGGTAGCCATCGTGCGTTGGACGCTGCTCGTCCGAGCAAGGCCGAAGCGTGTTGTGCGAGGTGTCGCAGTTTGTCGAGTGGGGCGCGGAATTCGCCGCGTTGTAAATCCACCGTGAGGCCCAAGTGGTCGCCGACTTGCGTTGGCGTCCACACACCTTTCTTGGGGTTGCGTTGTAGACCGAGGCTGTCGAGCAGGGCTTGGACGCGCTGCCGGAGTAAGAGTGCCTCGTCGTAGGAATCCGCCAAGAAGAGGAAGTCGTCCATGTAGGGGAGTAGTCGGGTTCCACGCCATCGCGAGTTCCGGAGGAAGCGCTTGGACGGGCGGCGTGGGCCGGCCGGTGTAGATGCGGGCGTGGGAGGTGGAGGGCGGCGTAGGTGGTTCGTAAACACTTGCGTGAGTTTGCAAAAGTAGTAGGCGGAGCCCGACCACCCCATGGGGAGGCACGCGAGGCGCCATAGGGTGCCGCGGTAGTTGACCGTGAAGTAGTCTCGGTCTTCCTCCCGGATGCCAAGGGTGTAGTACCCATCGGCGAGGTCGAGTGAGACGAAGTAGTCCCCCGGTCGAGATAGATGGCGGAGGTGCTTGAGGGTCTCGCAACTCATGTTGAACGTTGAGCAATAGCGGTTGAGTTCTCGAAGGTCGATAATCAAGCGCCATTGATTGCATCCGGGTTTTGGCACCAAAAACATCCGGGAGACGTAGCGGGGGTTCGTAGAGCGCTCCCACGCGCCGCAAGCCTCGAAGCGTGGTAGTTCCGAGTTGAGAAACTCGAGTTGGTCGGGTGTGGCGTCTAGCATGGAGATGCTGTGGTTGAATGGCTTGGGGCGTAGGCCGTGCTTGAACTTTACACGTACGCCGTGGTGGATCCAACTTAGGACTTGGCCGCTCGCGCCGATGCGCTCCCACTCCCGCCATTTTCGACGTACGCGGTGGCGCATGAAGGAAGATGTCGGGGAGCAAGAATCGGCGCGGCGGGCCACACCATCATTTCTTGCTTGGGGTTTTAGCCGAGTCGGTCGGCTTGGGGGGTGGAGCGGCTCGTGCCGCGGCTGCTGCCGCCGCAGCGGCCTTGCGTTTGTCGGCGGCGGCTTTGCGGGTTCGGGCGTCGGGGCCGGTGGGCTTGTCCGGCGTGACTTTTGCGAAAGCGGCGCCGGCGGCGGCTTTGCTGGCGGTGTGTAAGCTGACCTTGGTGAGGCGGAGGAAGCCCAATCGAGTACGGGCGGCCTCCTCCGTCGCTGTGTGGGTGCGATGACCCGCTCGGATGAGGGCAATCGCTGCCGCCTGCTCTGTAGGTAGAGGTGGACCGTGCGACAACGTGTCCAAAGCCTCGCCAATTGCCGCGTTGGCGCAACTGTCGAAGAAGGCATAGCACCCGATGTGTAGGTACTCGTCGTGTGCCGCTTGGGTGCGTTTGTCGCTTAGGGCCCGGGCGGTGTCGTCCGTGAGCGTCCACGGACGTGGCTCCTCGACGTCTCGAGGGGGACGTTCGAGGCCGGCCGGGATGACTTCGCCGTAGTAGGTGAAGTCGACGAACTCGGCCGCGGAGGGGTCGGGTTCGTCGTCGAGCAGGTCAATAGGTGGCTCGGGGGCCGCCTTACCACCCTCCGTCGCTGTTGCGTCGGCGGGAATGGACTGCTGTTGATCGGTAGTAGCAGGTGTAGCTGTCGTCTGCTGGAGCTGTGCGAGTAAGGCAGCGTTAGCCGCCAAAAACTGCTCAGTAATCCGTTGTTCCGATGCCACAACTGCCGTACGAATATGTTCGGCTGTGCGTTGTTCGAGTGAGGTAGCGTGAGGGTCGGCCGCTGCGGCGGATGTAGACTGCTCGGGCTGCATGTTGGGGAACTGCGTAGCTGAACGGGGGGAAGTGTCGCGTGACGCTCGAGTGCGCATGGGACGAAAAGGTAAAACTGACACCCTACTCGACTACTAGAGTCGAGACTGCATTCGCGCGAAGCCTAGATTGGCTGAGCGCGAAAGCAAAGAGTGCCTAGGCTCGTGGCTAGCTACGGCTTATAAGGCACGGGCTAGCTAGAGCTGACCGTTGGGGAAGTCGTTGGTCGTTGGATGCGTCTAACTGTTCGGGCAAGGTGGTTGCCCTGTAGGTGAGACGCGCCGATATTAACGGTAATAGTAACCGCTAGAGTTACTGTCCCGTACACATGATATTGGATATGCAAACCTCTAGATTCAAATCAATCTGACTATTATTGTACATATATAGAATATTTAGTATCAGTACCGGAAGCGTGGGATGATGAATAATTATACCCGCACCGGTTCTAGAATTAGCTACAGGTGAAGTCTCTAGAGACTTCTACAGTGTCGCTGTGCTGCGACGAGATAATAGTCTATAGTAATATTTAGTAGTTTAGATTAGAAGCAGCACAGCACACCAAATTGGAATTGGTGGCTTTCTGGTACCTTCGACCGGACGCCTATAAATTTAGCGACCGGCACATTTGCCATGGAGTCACTCGGGTTACCGTTTATCGGCAGAACCGTAAGAAGAACCCCTTTCCAATCATCCGCTCTATTATTCCTTCCACTAGGAAACGATTCAGAGAATGGGCCCTCGATGCCGCTCGTCCTGCTAGAGGGCGAGTGGTCCCACAACACTTGGTTTCGGAAGCCACTAGTGGTAGCGACGAGAGGGATGTTTGGAGAGGCGGAGAAGAACAAGACGGCACCTAAGGACACCGAAGGTTCGACGGAAGGGACGCCGACCGCGGACGTATACCGGCTTTGGTTGAAGGAGTCGAGTCCGATTGGCGAGACGATGAAGCGCGGCCAAGATTCTACCGAGGAGGAGATGAGGCCACCGTTCAAGCTATTTTACGAGGCTTTTGACGAGTTGGCGCACGAGAAGGATTTCGTGCAAGAACCCGTGATCAAGCGACTACGGACAAGTAAAACCAGCAAGTCGAGAAGACGCTAAAGGAGCTTTACGCGGGAGATGAAGGTTTTCCGGCTAGCGAAAGTCGACCGGCTAGTACAGTGTGATACCGTATATGTAATCACAGCGTGCGAATGTGAAACCGGCCGATTTTGATTTCTTGCCGTATGCCTCCGCGTATCGTGAATACGTGTATCGCACGTTTTATTCGTGGCGGATGAGTTTATGTATCGAGGAACCGCGTCGAGGAGATTTCGTGAGATTTTGCGACTAGGAGCTAGTACCATTTGAAGCGACACAACGGAGATTTGATGAGACGCCGACGTGTACGACTTATGGTGACTTCAAGTCGATTGTTTTGCGAGATGCGTGCAACAAGATGCTCAATCTTGCAGCGATATGCCTTCGAAGCTGAGCGAACGCTACGTCGAGAGAAGATCAGTATGAGCCAAGAGATGTTGTACTGTTTTGCGCCACTGAGATTTCGGACTGAAGAAAGAAGAGATTGAGAGACTGAAGACAACAATGTTGTTGAGACGGGCTGGCAGATACAGGCAAATGCCCCAAATGCTTGTCGGCTGAGGAGAGAATCTCGCGAGCAACCCGCTGATGGCGCTCCTACCACTGCTAAGTGAACCTCTAGAGATTTCTTACAAGAAAAAGCAGTGGAGGCCACCAAGCAAAAAAAAAAAAAAAAAAAAGGAGGAAAAAACCTAAGCTAAAGCCGATATTCACAATAAGTCGTTTTCCGGGGACAGTATCGTAGTCGTAGGATGATATTTGCGGGTAGCGATATCAATTGCAGCACTATATCTATGGAGACTGAGAGCGCACTGTGCCCGAGTAGAGATACTGGTAGTTTGTAGTAGTTGTAGTGATGTACTGGTACCAGCAAACCTGGGGATGTCCAGATTTGGACAGCTGAATTGTAAAAACTGGTGAGGATACAAATAACATCGTATCCACTGGATACAAGTAAGGTCTCCGTTAAATTTAATTAATGTAATTTCTTACAAGAGAAAGCAGTGGAGGCCACCAAGCAAGAAAAAGCAATTTAATTAATGTACGCTATACTGTAATAATTTGTACCATGTCGCGGTTGATGTACTGGATGCCGCCAGAGCTGTGATGCCGCCAGGTGGCGGACATACGTTTCATCAGCAGCACGAAAGGTACAGGTACTACCAACATGTACAGGTATCTGTACTCGTTGCGTTTATATATTTCATCAATGTCACATATCGCTGTACTGTGTATTGTAAGTACTACCTTTTATTTGCTTGGTGGTTTTCACTTCTTATTCTATTAGTACTATACCTGTCAGGTATAGCAGCCATGTACTACTTGTCGCAGGCAGCCGCGGCTCGCTGTTCTCCTCGCGCCGCTTCAGTCAACCGCACGACTGCCTCCCGAGAATAATCTCTGTCAGCTGCCCTGTGGCGTATTAGTTCAGCTTGCAGGCTGCGCACACTCACGACACTTCGCTTCCATATTTTTGTATTCATCCTGTGGCTGGTGTTGTCTGCGGGGAGTTGTTCCTCTGGTAGCGACCGTGGGCTCACTTTCTGTGACACTACGAAGCACCAACTCAGCGGCGACGCTTCGCGCCGGCGCTGTCCATCAACACTCAAACCCATCCGCCTGGGATTCCTTTTCGCGGTCGTCCTCAGGAAGACTACCCTTCCAAGATAGCTCGCGAATGCTGTGAAGCGATGATTGGAAATCTGTGGAGTGCTAGCAGGGCTATCGTAGCCGCCTTTGGGCTCCTTGTACTTTTAGCCGGTACACCGGTAGCGATGGTACGACGCCCCTCATCCGACACTAACATGCTTTAGGCACTGACGTACCAGCCCTTCACGACGCACCACCGCTAAATACCCAATATTCGTCACAGTTTTTCACCACCACCTGTCTTACCTGTATCGCGCCCTCCGCGCTACATGCAGCGTCACCTTAAACCTCCTCCGGTTATGGGACTTTCAGTTTTCCGTCCCGACCCGACCCACTCCAACCCCGAACTCCCGTACTGACGAGGTGAAGACCGCCCCGCAATTTTATGACGCGCCGTTTTCTGTTGCTGCAGGCTCAGTGTGTCAGGCTATCAAACGGAGTAGTAGACTGCAGTGGGCGTGGTGGCGGTCGAGCACCACCGCCGAGGGTGCCGTCCTGGCTTGCTCCGCCTTCCAATGCTGGGCTCGATAGCCGTTGGGTGTGGCGTCAGTGGGGCTTCACCCCGCCGCCTCCCCGACAGACCCCCCCCAGCACCCCCTCTCCACCCCGCCAACGCTCCCCTCCGCCGCCCCCACCCAAACAGCCTGCGCAGGGCGCCCCGCAGCCAGCGGGCTGTATATCTAGCGACACCGATAACGTGGGTGCGATGGTTGGCGGGGCAGCCTGTGCGGAGGTTTGTCCCAAACATTTTTTCGTTGTTTTCGAAAAAGTTAAGGGCTAATCTCGCAGCGTTAACCTTGGTCTCGGATTAAACATCTTAATATTCTCTCTACTGTGATTGTCAGGTATTGCGCCGTTGTTCTGGCGGAGCGCCAGCGCCTCGGGTGAGGACGGTTTGCTCCGAGTTTGACCGAGGCGTGTGCCTGGATAAGGCCCCGCAAGTCGCACTCGAGTCGCAGCACGGGCAGTGTCTGCAATTGCTGCTCTCCGGCGGCCGTTTCTGCAGCCCTGCGCAGAGCCAGCGATTATTCCGGAACGTGGTTGAATTCAGCTGCGGAGAAATATGCCCACAGTGTGATGCACTTGCACAGGCTGAGGGCGGAACCTGGGCTTAGGTTTAAAAACGTGTAGCAAGGACTGCCAATATTATGTTGTGATTAAGAAAAGCAGATGCATCAATGAATGAAAGCAAAACTGCGACAGGTTAAACAGTTTGAGACGGGAAAGATAAGCAATACATCCCAAAACCCGCGCCACATATCTGTTGCATATCATGGCGCAAGTAAGATCCAAGGGATTATGAAGAGCGGTCGACACACGCTGCCGGATGGAGCTTCCCATAATATATATGAGGCTACCCCATTTCTTTTTGCTATTTATTTGATGCGCCTTCTCTCGATGGGTGGCATGCTCGACGGTAGTCGGTGTTGTCGTGATCACGGTAGTCGGGGTACCAGGGCCCGCCTTCGGTGTAATGCACGAACCCGGGCACTTAGCCCTCGGGGAGCCGGTCGTACCATGGGGTGCATCTGTTCACTATCCTTGAACTTGCGAGACTGCTTTTAGCTTGCGATTCTATGGACATTGCTTACTTCTGATGCATGTACATGTAAAATGGCAATATAGTGATGCATTGGAATTTTTTAAGCACCTCCACGAGAAACGTGACAAGTACGGCTTAGCATAATAGTGTGCATCGGTGTCGTCGGACTCGAGCGTGAATGCAAGTTACAAAACCTTTTCTATTCGTTTGTTCAACCGTCATATTGTATTCAATAGTTACGTGAGTGTATGATGTCACCGTCACCTTGGTTGAGCCTTACACCATTTCTTTAAATCAATGGTCACATTGGTATTAAAAAGCTTTTCAAAAAACAAGGGGCGAGAATAGTCGGGCGTCTCAAATTGTAACCGCCGGATTACGCATGTCATGGTAAAACATAGACATGCGTTACCCCTATGTGATGCGACGACAAATAGAGGTAGTGTACCTTCTGCCTTTGCGCGAGCACTGCTCACGCAACATCATCTACAAGCAAGGTCTAAATCTCTACTTGCACACGGTATAAACTACTCACACAACGGCATCTACTAGATTCAAAAATCTTTCATAATCTTGTCATCCAATTCCTTTAGAAGGTATACGGCGACCAGACAAAACCGCCATCCCCTAGCAAGGAGCATAACATTCTGCCAGTACCGGCCGACGCCTTATCTGAAGGTGGGAGTGAGGACGAGTACGTCACTCCAATATATGCTAATAGATCTACCACGACCGCGGAAATCGACCCGTGTGACTGGATTGACCTACTCCCTAGAGCGTTCAACGGCATTTTACCACTGATAAACGCATCGATTCCGGTAATGTGAACGCATGGACACGCCGAGACGGACATGTTCCTAATAAGGGAAAAACGCATTTCCTCTCGCGACGAATATCGACATCTAGTGTACTATGGGGTTTACTTTGTAGCCGCGGACGCGGCGCGCGAAACAATGTTTTCGACGATTCGTTCGACTACAGCTACCGCAGCGAAATGAACGCATGCCTAAGAGCTGCACGACGCAGCCATTCGGCAAGGATGTCACGCAAGCCGTCGAGTCGCGACTCGCCTATATCCGACGATTTCAGGGCAAGATGGCCCTCACATGAGAGGAGAGACTCCCGGTTCTTAGACACCCACGCGGCCGACCGAAGCACCGACGGTGTCGACTGGCTCCTCGAAGCCCTTGACGACAAGCGTATCGCAGTTAGTCTCCAAGCAACTACAAAAGCTCAAGCCGCTCATACCTTTAAAGCAACCGACGCCCGGAGGCAACGGAGGCAATCCCGACACACTTGCCCCACAACCGGACAAGAGTCTCAGGGACAAGGAACATAAGCATAAAGAGAAGCGCGACATGCGATAAAAGGACAAGGCACGTCAAAACAAAAAGCCCGAGCCCGAGGCAGAGGGCTGCCCCCCCCTCCCCCTTCCCCCCCCCCCTCTTTGGCTGCGGTCCCCCGCCCCTTTATTGTCACAATCTCTCTCCATGTCTCTCGCCCACTCGTCCTCGGCTCATTTCTCTCCTTCTCCCTCTCTCTCGCCCTCTCTCTGTCGCTACCTCTCCCTCTCTCTAATATTTGTGTTGTGTTTGTTTTCCACGCTCGTCGTCGCTCGCTCGCTCATCGTCTCAATCCACTCTTGTCTCGCTCGCTCGTCTACTGACCCTCTCTCTATATATACTCCTTTTCTTCTATACTCTTTTTTCATTACTCTTTATGTGTCAGTCCTCTCTCTTTCCCACTCTCTCTCCGTTTCTCTGCACCCTCGCTCTCTCTCTCTCTCGCTCTCTCTCTCTCTCTCTCTCTCTCTCTCTCTCTCTCTCTCTCTCTCTCCCCCTCTCCCTCTCTCTCTCTCTCTCTCTCTCTCTCTCTCTCTCTCTCTCTCTCTCTCTCTCTCTCTCTCTCTCTCTCTCTCGCGCGCGCGTGCGCGTGTGCTCTCTCTCTCTCTCTCTTACTCTCTCTCTTTCTCTCTCCCTTCCTCTCTCTCTCCCTCTCTCTCTCTCTCTCTCTCTCTCTCTCTCTCTCTCTCTCTCTCTCTCTCTCTCTCTCTCTCTCTCTCTCTCTCTCTCTCTCTCTCTCTCTCTCTCTCTCTCTCTCTCTCTCTGGCGATAAGCCTTGGATAGCTAACTACAGACACAAATATGTTATGTTATGTTATATTCTGTCGCTGCTCAATTGTTAGATGGAAGTGCAAATGGAGAGAGATCAGAAGATGTCTCAATGCTTGTACTTATTAAGCAGTATATTGTAATTGAACAATGGGAATTGTTAAATGGTTCTGTCACCTCCCTCTATTGCACTAGGCTTATATAGTCTTTGCCTCGTTAGCTTGCACATGCTCTCACTTGGCTTACGTGTCAGGTGCTAGGGTTTTTTAATTGCCACCACTAGACTTTCGACGCGTCTCGTCATGTCAAGGGAATCACATTCTGCATTGGAAACTTCGCTTGGCGCGTCGTCTGGCTAGTTAGATTAACTGTGCGTACATGTACGTACCGGGAGGTACTTGTAGTACAGTACGCATCATAACCCTTGCTAATTTGCAGTAGCGACGTACCCACGTTGAACGTCCTTCCGATGGAAAAGCACGAATTGGAATTAGTGACGAGTACATGTACAATGCCATGTAATGTAGTGTTGCAAGACTGTACTCGTCACACTCGTACCCTCCCCCTCTTGACAATTGAAATTGAAACTGAAATTATTTACAACATGTACCGTATGCGCCGGTTTACAACAAGTACCGTATGCGCGGTTGCTGTCTTTGGGCTGTCCGAACAATGCCATTCAGGAAACTTACAAGTCAAGGCTAGACCGTTAACCACATAAATCCAACCTCTCCAAAGGGTGCTCGGGGGTTCTACTCCCCCCGGGGAAGGTGCGATGTGTCCTGGTGGCGGCGTGCAGTGAGTGGCGTGTGTGGGTACATAGTGTGGGGGCGCGGCGAGTGGTCGTGCGGGATTTGATTTCGTTTGGCGTGCCACAGAATCCAGTCGCTCAACGCTATGCACACGCGATGCTTGTTCAGTGCTGCCGACACAACAAACCTGCGCCACATGCAATTGCGGGCGTTCCCGCCGGACGACCCGACTATGGGACAGCTGCTTGGGGAATGTTGTGCGAGAGACTGGACGCACAGTCCATCTCGCGCACACTGTCACTCATGGACCGTATGATGGCTCGGCAGGCGTCCGGCTAGTCCGTCTCATCGTATGTTCACGCTGTCAAGCAACACTTCGACGACCTCAACGAATACATGCAGCTGAAAAACGGGCCGGCTGCGATTCATACTCACGTTCTCGCACTGGTCATGATTTGAGGCCTCTCCAACGTCGGTCAATACGGCCAGGTGAAGCAGTGCGTGATTAATGTGTTCGACACTGATTTTATCCTGTCGGCGGATAGGATGAAGGGGAGCATAATCCACTTGGCGCAGAATCTGGACGCGGAGGACATTGTTATCGCTGACAGTGCTGCTTCTAGACATCCCGTCAATGCGTTTCTAGCTGACCGCAAGCGCCAAGGTGGTCGCGGTCTTGGAGGCTGGGTTGCTAATACACGTCCAGACATATCCAAGTTTGCGATGAAGTGTGGTGCGTGCGGTGACTCGAATCACGTCCGGTCCACCTGCAAGGCGCCCGATGCAAACGTCCTCCGCTTGACACTAGCCAAGCGCAAACAGATTGCGGAGAAGTACACCGGACAACCTCCTCCCACAACACATCTCAGCGATGTACGTGCTGACATTGCGTCAATGGAGGATACCACTGACGGCGGCCCTCATGACTACGACATGTTGGACGAGTATGATGATACAACGGCCAGTACCTCCTTTGCCTCTGTTGCGTTTGCTTCATATGCGTCATTTGTCATCGCTTCATGTTCGTCATCAAGCCATGTTAAACCCCGTACGTGATAATCAACACGTAAATCACGTAAGACGTAAAAAGTCCATTGGAATTCATGACGAGCCAACTCAAAAGTCATGTAGAAGACATTTGAAGATGTCACACGCTGACCATTAGCGAGTCGAACATGAGTTTTGGTAAGAGACTTACGAGTCTGAAAAGCAAAGTGTCTTACAAAGTTTTTAGACACGAATTCAAGAGTCGCAGTGCAATCGACCACTCCGGAAATTAGCCGTCCACCAACATGAGCTTTCACAGTCACCTTAGTTCGAATTAACGGCCGAGCTTCCGTGAGGTCCGTTAGAAGGGTGGTAGCTGTCGCAGAAAATTGTTGTAGCGTAGCGGTGGACGCTTCCGTGTCGTCAAGCGGTACACATACCGAGGTGGGTTGGTCAGGGAATGTAGTCGGTACCTGATCAGAAAATGTACAATCCACATCGACTAACCAAAGTTGTACGGGCTAAGGAGTTGGAACAACCACCTCCTGCTTGGTAGGATTCTCAAGCAATTGACGAGTAAACAATTGTGTCCGTGCTACGAATTCTTGGTAGAGTTTCTGGTGTCGAGTGAGCTCAGTGAACTTAGCCCACTTAGGTAGAACAAATACAACTATCGTAGATGTTGGAGCTGTACGTCGACAACTCTCGAAATGATGTCCAATATTTTCACCTACTTCCAATGGTGGATTAATGAACACGGCGCCCGCCGGCGGCGCAGCGGCGGCGGCCCCGGAGAGGGGTGGGCTCGCTTGCCCGTCGGCACCTACCTCTACCTCCACGCAGTGGGCGCTGGTAACCCCATAGCCGTGCCATGCTTGGCACGGTAGGGGGCTAAACGAGGTACCGGCAGCTGCGATCCGCGAGATCAACAACTATCGAGAAGTCATGTACGGAGGGTTTTAGAAAAACATAATATCCGTACACCGGCACATGGATCTCCCGCTCGGCCAGTCCGATATGTCTTTTCCGCGACTAAATACTCGCAGATACTCTCCCGACGAAGGGGCGGGGGCGGCGTTTGCGAAATGTTTTTTTGGCGAAGAAAGGTACGGACGGGTCGGCGGAGGGACGAGGGTGTTGGAGTTGGCGGCGGACAACTGGGAAGCAGCGTTGGGCATGGCGCTCGCTAGGAGTCGCAAGCCATGCGAGAGTTTTATGTCTTTCTTGGAGGCGAGGCCTGATGCTACGCATGACGGAGGTAGGTCGCAGCCGGAGGAGTGGCACGGTCTGGCGGCGGCGGTCATTAGGATCGCTCGCCGCCAGAAAAACCCGGTACGGGTTGCTTTTTGGGAAAATATTCCCGTACCCACCATCTTTTGAGGACCGGCGACTCGATCCATGTGATCTACCAACCCCTCCCCTAGTCGGTACCCGGTTGTCGACAAGCTGCCTCATGTAGTGTGCCTAGGGTTATCGTAACGGCACACTGCTCATAAAGGCGGCCCCTTAACAACGTATACCACCGGGGGGGGGGGGGGGTAAGGACGGCCACAACGCGATCATATAGGTGTTGGAAACAGACGAAACAATGACATGGGACATGAGAATATCTTGCACGGGGGCAGGAGAGCCAGCCGGACACCGTATGCTGCCTAGTTATTTTCTCTTCTCAGCCCCCGAAGGAGGAGAGAAGACTCGGCTAGGTGGCGAGCTGCGTCGGGAGGAGCGGCTAATACCTCGGGCGGGGTTGAGCACGGATCGAGGCGGGACCGACGACGACCTATGCGAGGGGTTTTTTTCACATGCCTTTCCCCCCTAGCTCCGGCACGACCGGAGTCGCACATGAGCCGAGGTGAGGCAGGTTCGCCTCGACTAGCTCAAGCTGACCAACCTTACCCATCAGCGACCCGCAGCGGTTGGAGCATGCCGCGTATCGTGGAGACTAGCGACATTTTATATTTCATACTTGTATGCACACAATACTTGTTTACGTGTGTGTTTTAGACGGTATCGTCATTGCTATAGGAGAGGTTGGGATTAGTGGTTCACGGTCTAGCCCAAGCTTATGAGTCCTAATTTGGCATAGCACGGAGGGCCCACATACAACAACCGGTTAATTCTTGTATTGTTGTAAACAATTTCATTTCATTTCATTTCTCCTAACAAATCCCTGTCCAAGATCGAAACACTCGGGGAACAGTGAGGTAGGCCACCGTACGAGTTTAGACCCTCATCGTCAGCACATCCCTCCAAAGTGAAATCAAAACGAGCGTGCATAGATTCGAAAATAGAGTAGCGCCCGCCGGCGGCGCAACGGCGGCGGCCCCGGATAGGGGTGCGCTCGCATGCCCGTCGGCACCTACCTCTACCTCCACGCGGTGGGCGATGGTAACCCCATAGCCGTGCCATGCCTGGCACGGTAGGGGGCTAAACGAGGTACCGGCAGCTGCGATCCTCGGGATCAGCACCTATCGGGAAGCCATGTACGGAGGGTTTTGAAAAACATAATATCCGTACACCGGCACATGGATCTCCCGCTCGGCCAGTCCGATATGTCTTTTCCGCGACTAAATACTCGCAGATACTCTCCCAACGAAGGGGCGGGCGCGGCGTTTGCGAAATGTTTTTTTGGCGAAGAAAGGTACGGACGGACCAGCGGAGGGACGAGGGTGTTGAAGTTGGCGGCGGACAACTGGGAAGCAGCGCTAGGGCACGGCGCTCGCTAGCAGTCGCCAACCCTACAAGAGCCTTAGGTCTCCCCCAGGGGCGAGGCCTGATGCTACGCATGACGGAGGTGGGTCGCAGCCGGAGGAGTGGCACGGTCTGGCGGCGGCGGTCATTAGTATCGCCCGCCGCCGGAAAAGCCCGGTACGGGGGGATTTTGGAAAAATATTCCCGCACCCACAATCTTTTGAGGACCGGCGACTCGATCCATGTGTTCTTCCAACCCCTTCCCTAGTCGGTACCCGGTTATCGACAAGCTGCCTCATGCAGTGTGCCTAGGGTTATCGTAACGGCACACTGCTCATAAAGGCGGCCCCTTAACAACGTATACCACCGAAGGAGGGTGCGGACGGCCACAACGCGATCATATAGGTGTTGGAAACAGACGGAAAAAGGACATGGGACATGAGCAAATCTGGCTCTAGGGCATGAGAGCCAGCCGGACACCGCATGCAGCCTAGTTATTTTCTCTTCTCAGCCCCCGAAGGAGGAGAGAAGACTCGGCTAGGTGGCGAGCTGCGTCGGGAGGAGCGGCTAATACCTCGGGCGGGGTTGAGCACGGATCGAGGCGGGACCGACGACGACCTATGCGAGGGGGGTTTTCACATGCCTCCCCCCCCTAGCTCCGGCACGACCGGAGTCGCACATGAGCCGAGGTGAGGTAGGTTTGCCTCGACTAGCTCAAGCTGACCAGCCATGCTAATCAGCGACCCGCAACGGCTGGAGCATGCCGCGTATCGTGGAGACTAGCGACATTTTACATTTCGTATTGTATCCAAAAAAAACACGTATAGATCAGAAAATAATAAATACCTGGATACGGGTATGTTTTAGACGGTATCGTCATTGCCATTGGAGAGGTTGGGATTAGTGGTTCACGGTCTACCTCACGCTTCTCCAGTTAGGCGTAGCACAAGGGGGGGGGGGGGGGGGGGGGGCAAAGACAACATCCGGTTTTTACTGGTATTGTTGTAAACAATTTCATTTCATTTCGAAAATAGAGTCAACCAGTTTCCAATCAATCGAACGTCTTATTACAGGTTTACGACTATGTCTCTGCTTGTTTTGACGACGACGACTTGCTACTTGTATCGCATGAGTCGTGACTTTAGTCGATGGAGATGTGGAAGGGGTTTCGACGACCTTTTTTGCTAACGATGTTCTACGACGATCAACCGATGTAGCCGGTTGCTCCACACTGAAGGTCGGCTGTCATGTGTTGGCGAGACCTCCGTAAAAAGTCGTATATGTGAGGTGCTCCTTTGGTTAGGCTAAGTTGGCAACCTTAGACTAATAGTAGAACCTAATCTCTGGATCTAATTATACAACGTAGATAGAATTAATACGATTGTCTTAGTAACATGGTTTCTTATAATCTGGGTGTGGCGTGTTTCTAGTTTGTACCGGTCGGGGTCTATCCCCCATGGCCAGTAAGTCCCCGTCTTAAATATCCACGCCTCAAGTGTTCTAGATACAGCCTTAGAACCTGTAGCTTGTGTTGTAAGCTAACTAAACCAAACCATTACTAGCGATACAAATTGCCTGAGAATATCTCTACCGTTTTTTTTTTTTTTTTTTTTGCGCCCCCGGGATATGGGACTGGCACGGACCCCGCACCGGCACCCTCTACATGCGGCGTTTTGCAAGCATGACTCGTAGCAGAAGTTCGAAACAAACCTCAACTCAACATCGATCATGCTCCCAGGTAGGCGACGCTCGTGTGAGTGCATTAAGTACCATTGTACGATCTCTACCGTCTTATCCAACCTTATCGCACAAGTTCATACAACTATCTAGGAAAGAAATATAAAGAAGAGATACCGCTATAGTAACTCTGTACTGTCCGGGGAAATACGGCGATAAAGTGGTATTGCCGTGACGACAATAAAAGAGTCACTGAATATCGCTAAGATACATGTACTATTTAGAGGAAATAAATAATGTCGGATGCTAGCACTTAGATAAATGGGCTAGGATATGTATGACACTCTCCCCTCCTTAAGCACCAGCGTCCTCGTTGTGCGGCACTCATGGTCTTGGTGTCTTGGGGGCTCTTGCATGCCAGCGGTTGCGAAATTTGACAAAGTCAAAGGTCACAGAAAGCTCTCGATAAACATCCGTTCGAAGAAATTTGGAAAAGATGTTTAAGTGGTCGACTCCTCGCATGGGCTGCCAAGTGTCCTCGCTAGGTACGTTGAAAGGTGCTGCCCAACAAACTTTGAACCACAGTCCAGTGCCGTTGGAGTTGAAGGCCACATCGAGTAGTCGGTCGACTTCAAATCGCTTCGCATCGTGCACAATCGGAATTGGCTGCGCATTGTCGGCTTGTTTTATGTCTGAATTCCACTTTTCTAGTAGAATGGCGTGTACAACATCATGAATCCGTACTCCACATGGTAGCTTAGGCCGAAATGCAACCGGGGAAACTTCCTCCGTAATGAAAAAAGGGCCAATGTAGCGGTCGCGTAGTTTAGAACATGATTGTTGTAAAAATCGTAGATTTGTCGCCTTGAGCTTAGCTTTGTCGCCAACTGTAAAAGGCACTGGTCACCGGTGCCGATTTGCAACGTCTTGCATATGTGCTTGGGCTGCTTTGACGCAGTCGTGGGCAAATGTGTACATCTCGACCATAATCTTCACTTGCGCCGGTAAAGTACGGCTGGGCTCGTTGTCTTCACATGTAGCCGTCGTGTGAGATGTTGGCTCCAATCCCAATGTCGCCTTGAATGGAAACATAGTCGTCGACGCAAAAACCGCTGCGTTGATCGCGAACTCCACGTTGGTAAGGTGTTGAACCCAGTCGTCGTGCAAGGTGTGCACGTAGCAACGTATGACTTGCTTCCATGTCTATTTCACTCGTTCGGTTTGGCCATATGTGTGAGGATGATAGCTCGTAGAAATATTAAGCTTGGTACTAACAACCCTAAATAGGGTTTGCCAGAAGTCGCTCATAAACCGGAGATCTCGATCAGATATCAATTTCGGTGGTAGGCCGAAATGCCGGAATACAACACGGTGCATAACCTTCGTTAATTGCTCCGTTGTAATCGTTTTTGTAATCGGCTCGATAATCGTCCGTTTCGTAAGCATACAGACGAATACCACCACAACATCATACCCGTCGCACTCAAGTTGGCCCGTAATCAGGCCAAGCGATACGTGTTCGAAGGGCCTGGTCGGTACCTCGAGCGATTGAAGGAGTCCATAGGGCTTGTGTCGCGCTGATTTGTTACGTTGGCAAGTAACACAGCCGCGTACGTAGTGTTGTACAACCCGCTTCATGTTAGGCCACCAAAACATTCGGGTCACGGCTGCCAGTAGTCTAATATTACCAAGATGTCCCACGGTCGGTGCGTCGTGTAGTTCGTATAGTACTCTTGAACGCAATGTAGAAACGTCCGGAACATACAGTCTTGTCATGTACGCGTACAAGAGTCCATTCGATTGACGTACCAACCAAGTAGGCAGAGATTTCCGTGCAAGCAAGTATTTATCAGAGTCATAAGCGTTTTTTATTTCCGCGTGAAGTCCAAAGTCATGATGTAACCGGGATTCCACGGAATTTTTTTTGCGCGTGTAACTCGCATTTTGCTTCGTCGTTGGTCCAATCGCGTAACCGTTGCAGCTTCTGTAATTAGTCCTTCAGGTCGGGTCGGCGAGAAAGAGCATTTGCATGGTTGACTCCTCCCTTCTTGTACACGATGTCCATATGCCGCTGATAAGGCGCTTAAATTTGTAGCCATCGCATCTGCTGCGTAGACAAATCGCGTAGCCGAAAGAAGTGTCGCAACGTGTCATGATCCGTAATTATTGTAAATCCCGCCGCGCCATCTAAATAGCAACGGAATTCCAGTAGAGCGTCGCGAACTACGAGAAGCTTTTGCTCGTGGACATGGTAGTGCACCTCATGCTTGTTATTCATCTTTCGAGCATGGTACGCAACAAAATGTAGTCCAATACCTTGGTCTTGCAACAACATAGCTCCTACTGCAAATCCAGAAGCATCCGTGTACAAGGTGTACCTTGCATTAGGAGAAGTGTCAGGTATTACCATGAGTGGTGCACGTACCATCGCGTCTTTAATTTGCTCGAATGCTGACTGGGCTTGAGGAGTCCAGCGAAATTCCGGTGTCTTCTTGGTCAGATCCGTTAATGGGGTTGCTAGGGTTGCGAATTGGTTGATAAACCTCCGGTAATATCCAACAAGTCCCATAAATCCACGTACTTTTGTCACAGATTTCGGCCATGGCTAATTCTGTACTGCCTCCACTTTGTCGGGGTCCATTTGGTTCTGTCCAGCTTCCACCACATGTCCGAGGAAGTTGACGCTCGGTCGTCCGAAGTAACACTTGGAGAGTTTGATATGCAATTGGTGTCGCTGTAGCTCTCGTAGTAACACGAATCGAATATGTTCGAGGTGTTCATCGGCCGTCTTACTGTAGATCAACACGTCGTCCAGATATACCACGAAGAACTTGCCAAGATACGGGGCTTAAACTCGATTCATCATCGCTTGGAATCCCGCTAGGGCGTTGCAAAGTCCAAAGGTTAGAACGCAGTACTCGAACAATCCGTATTGAGTTCGGAATGTTGTCTTATGTATGTCGCGCTCCTTAACTCGAACTTGGCGATAGCACTTATATAAGTCCAGCGTGCTGAAATTGTTGAACGTGGTATGCACGGTTCGATAAGGAAGACACTGTAACTTGCGGTGTGCTGGTTACAGGTACGCTATACAACCAGCCTTGGGTGACGGCTGGTGTTGAGACAAGAGAAGTGACTTCAGCTATAGTTGTAAGCTGTCTATACGCTAGTTCGTGATATCGTGCTCAGGCACTCTAGATGATGTCATGTACATAAGGACTTCTATCAGAGCATACATTAGCTCTCTGTAAATAATCTACATTAGGAACTACTTACAACACTCCCCCTCAAGATAGCTAAGGTGTGTCTTGTAACCAGATGGAAGTGATTACAGAATTCCCTCTACGACGTGTGTCGCTGCATGGGTCCGGATGTCCCCAGGATGGCGCTCCTTTGTTTCACGAGTGCAGGTCCAGGCAGTGGCTTGGTCAGCATGTCAGCGACCATGTTACCTGTGGGTAGGTACCGTAGTTTGATAGTCCCCAGCTGCACGTGGTCCTTCACGAAGTGATACTTCAGGTCGATGTGCTTGGTCTTCTCGCTCACCAGTGCATTCTGCGAATAGGCAATGCAGCTCTGGTTGTCTTCCCAGATGGTGGTCGTCCCGCTGACAGGTTGACTGAAGATTTCCGAAAGCATCTGTCGAATATGAATGGCCTCCTTAGTTGCGTCCGCTGCGGAGTAGTACTCTGCCTCGCATGTTGACTGTGCGACGCAGGACTGTTTCCTCGACTTGTAGCTGACTGCACCTCTGCCCAGTGTAAACATGAATCCCGATCGTGAACGGCGTGTCTCACAGTCATTGCCCCAGTCTGCATTAGCAAAGCCTGTCATTTGGAGAGTGTTGTCCGCACCCCCCCCAACGTCAGGCTCATGCTGGGAGACCCTTTGAGGTAGCGCAGCACCTTCTTAAGGGCTGCATGTGTGCCACCGTGGGGTTAGCCTGCGCAGAGCCCAAAATGCTAAGCGCGGTTGAAATGTCCGGTCTAGTGCAAACGGCGGCGTATTGCAGACTGCCGAGCATGCTCGGGTAGATGTCCCGGTCCGCGTCCGTGAGGGGTACCGGTGTCTGTTTGGCGATGGCAGCCAAGAAGCCATGGTCCATGGGCAGACACGAGGGTTTGCAGTCCACCATGTCATGCTTGTCGAGCAGTTCACGCACGTATTTGCTCTGATCCAGACTAATGGTGCGTGCAGCTCTGTCCCGTGTAATGTGCATGCCTATGATGTCCGACAGGTCGCCCTGGTCCTTGATGTCAAACCTGGATCGCACCAAGGCGGTGAAGGCCACCCGCCAGGCGGTGTTGTTGCACGCCACCGGAATGTCATCCACGTAGAGGGCAATCATGGCGAAAACGCCCTCTGCCTCAAAGATGTAGATGCACGGGTCGGACATCAGCTGGCGCCATCCCTGAGAGACGAGCCTGTCGCGAAGCAGCTCATTGAACTCCCGGGGTGAATGCTTCAGGCCGTAGCGGCACCGGCGCAGGTGACAGACATTGGTGGTCCCGTCATCGAACCCAAGGGGCTGTCTGATGTAGACATCCTCTGTAATGGGCGCGTACATGAACGCCGTGTCGATGTCGAGACCGCCCAGTTCGAGATCACGAGCTGCGGCGATACTGAAGAAGACGCGGAGGCTAGCGAGGCGGATGACGGGTGAGAACATTTCTGTGTAATCAATCCCCTCCCGCTGGCTGCACCCCTTTGCGACGAACCGCGCCTTGTACCGAGAAACGGCACCAGAAGCGTCTGTTTTAGCCTTATAAACCCACATGCTGTTGACTACGCGGCGTCCAGCAGGCAGGGGAACGAGATCCCATGTCTGATTAGACGTTAGAGAGTCGAATTCCAACTGCATAGCCTGCTTCCATTCCACCGCCTGTGGACTAACCAAAGCATCCTTGTAGGATGTTGGTTCAACACAGACGCTCGCGGACACCAGGGCGACGTCTCCCCCTGGTCCTTTAGAGCACTGATGACGTGGGTGAGATACCATCATGGAGAGATATGGAAGAGGAAAGATGTCGTCCATGTGGTCAGACAGGTCGGTCTCACACGAGTTAGTGACACACTCCCGCGGCATAGTTGACACGTGAGCAACGTAGTCCTCGAAATGAGCGGGCGGGCCGCGCAGGCGAGTGGGTCTGTCGACCTCACGCACCATCACAATGTCCTCCGCATCCATGTGCAGGTCTGGGAGTGGGTGACCTGCAGGGGCAACAGACATAGTCTCTGCATCTGCACACACATCGATCGACGAGGCGACGGGGTGGGATGACCCAAACCCGGGCACAAGTTCCTCAAACTTGACATGCACAAACGTTGTGATGCGCCGGGTTGCCGGGTTGTAGATACGATATCCCGGTGAGTTGTGCGAGTACCCCACCATCACCCCTCGGAACGCCTTCATGCCGAGTTTCCGTCTCAGACTATCTGGTACCTTAGCAAATGCCGTACACCCAAACACTCGAAAGACAGACGCGTCCGGAACCGCGCCTGTCAAAAGGGTGAGAGGAATCCCTCCGGATGGACCAACCGCGCGACTGTACGTGCGGTTACGGAGATGGACCACCGTGCTGATCGCGCATGACCACATGCTATTTGGCACAGACATCGCATGTAGCATGGAGGACGCGCAGTCGCGCAGAGTGCGCCACGGACGCTCCGCTTTCCCAAGCATGTGATGCGCGTATGGGGCAGAGAACTGAGTGCTGAACCCCAATCTTGTGCACATGAGCTGCGTGTTCGCTGTCTCGAACACCGAGTCCGAGTCAAATTTCAGAAACGGCGCAAAAGCATGGTGTTGGGAGTGGAACCGGGCATGGGTGTGCCGCGCGTCCAGGAGAATGGTCTCAAGGTTAGCGCATGTCTCATCCTTGGACTTCAAAAACCTAACCCACATGAAGTTTGTGTGATGGTCAATGACCAGCAGACAATACTTCAGACCGTAAGGCGATGGGACACTGACATGACCCCACAAGTCACACGACAGATGCTGGAGGGGGGCAGCTGGCTTCTGCGATAGTGTGCGATTTTTAGGCGCAGACACAGCTTTGTTCACATTGCACGACTCACAAGAGAGATCATTTACAGAACTAGGCAAAATAAGCACAGACGCCGTATTATGAGAGTGCTGAGCCTGAAGACTCTGCATGTTCAGATGACCCATCCGACTATGCCACAAAGCCGCATCACACCCAGCAGCAAGTGCGACAGATTTCTGTCTAAAACTGTCTACGTCGCGCGAGGACAGCCCCGCGCAGGCATGCGACCTCGGAAGGAGATATAGTCCATTTCCCGACGGGATTAGCATCCCCATTCCTGTGGTGACCAACAGCATGCCGGAGTCAGTGTTGGTGGGGAAAGAAAAGTCACACCCCGAGTGTTTCTGCATCCAGCTGGCGCTCAGTAAACGACTGATACGCTGCGCAGACCGGAAGGACAAATCAGGGGTATAGAGTGCATGAACGCGCCGAAAGACCGTTCGACCAGAAATCAGACAAATGGGAATGCGAACAGTTCCACTGCCCTGTACTGTGACACCGACCCCACCGACAGTGTTGTTGCGGGTCGAGGGACGAAATTCCGAAAAATCCGATCGAAAAGACGTTAAGTTAACAGAACAAGCGGAGTCAACAACCCAGAAATCCGACAGATCAGCAACAGGAGCTGTAGCGGACGCGAAAGCAACAGAGGCAAAGGATGTACCGACCTCTGTGTCGTCGTACTCGTCTTGCATGTCATATTCATGTACGTCCTCAACAGCAGCATCCCCCGCCTCAGTATCTCCCTCAGCAGGTAGGTCGCTGAGGTGAGCGGTGGGAGGCGGCTGCCCGGCGTACTTCTCCGCAATCTGTTTGCGCTTGGCCAGTGTCCAGCGGAGGACATCAGCATGTGGCGCCTTGCAGGTAGACCAGACGTGATTTGGGTCCCCGCAGGCCCCACACTTCATTGCAAACTTGGACTTCTTCTTGTCCGAGGTCCAACCGCCAATGCCACGGCCACCCTGGCGCTTCCGATCCGCAAGGAAGGCATTGACTGGATGTCCCGCATCAGCACTGTCAGGATGACCAGAGACGTCAGCGTCCAGGTTCTGCGCCTGGTGAATGATGCTGCTCATCACTTTGTCGGCGGACATGATGAAGTCGGTGTCAAAGGCATTAATAACACAATGTTTAGCCTGGCCATACTGCCCAACGTTAGAAAGTCCACGGATCAGGACCAGAGCGAGCACGTGCGGGTGAATCGCAGCATAACCATCCTTGAGATGCAGGCACTCGTTAAGTTCGTCAAAGTGGTGTTTCACAGCGTGCATGTACGCAGAGACGGACTGTCCGGAAGCCTGACGCACCATAATACGATCCAGGAGCGACAGGGTGCGGGATATGGACTGCGCGTCTAGTCTCTCGCACAATAATTCCCATGTAGCTGTTCCGCACTCAGGGCGGCCTGCTGGAACACTAGCGATTGCTTGTGCAGCCGCCTTATTATGTCTGCAGCACTGAACGAGCATAGCGTGCGCGAACCGCTGAGCGAGTGGATTCAGGGGAACGCCAGAAGAGGACAGAGCCAGCTGAGGGATCAGCGCAGCTCCCTTGATGGACAAGAACGACAGGAAGTCGCGCTTCCATGTTTTAGATTCCCCCGCCTTGGGCATTAGTGGAGCTTCCAAGCGAAACGACCGAGAGAACGAGTCACCATCGAAGTTGTTACCCCAGTCAGCCGTCATGGCAACAAATCCCGGGTCGATGGTGTGTCGACGACTGGTTGTGCCAGAATGTGTTGGCTCGTGCACATGAGCAGGCACGAACGCGCCAGTAGGCCTGTATGGGTCGTGCACAGGAGGGTTCGCCCCCGAGTCGATAGGGGACGGGTGATCGCGCAGCGCGTCCCGACGAAGTAGCTCAGACTGCGTCCGGGCCTGGTCGTCCATACGTGCGTGGAGCAGTTGCAATTGCTCCATTACCAGTCGAATGTTGTCGCCGGCTGAGTCGACCAACGGAGTGTCGCACGTACTGGAGTCGCCAGCCGAGTCGGCGGCCGATGCGGTAGGTGCCGGTTTCGATTTTGGCGCCATTCCAAGAAAGAAAAAGACAAGTACCCAACCGGGCAGTGGAAAAATCCACTAGCGGTAACTGTGCCTAACGGCGGTATACAAAGAGACGGCATGATGCCCACCGACCCCTCGGCCTGTAGCCCCGGGGTGTCTCAGAGTACCTTTTCCGTATCCTCCACCTTGTGTGGGGCACAGTGACAGCCGAGGCAATAACATGCATGTGTATATGTCCGCTGCGCTAAGTTACGGCTGATGTTGTCGTGCACCCTGTGTATGGGTATTCACCCTCACAATGCTCCCCCCTTCCCCACTCCAGCTTGGACCTATATGCACCCTGTCCGCACAAGCGAGTGCGCTTGTGCGGTTGGCTAGGTCGTCGAGGCGTAGAGTAGAATATAGCCGTGGTAGGCTAGAGTAGGTCCGAAGGTAGCGGGACTGTTCCGGAGAACAGAATTAAAAAGTGAAGAAATAAAAGTAAAAGTAAAGTAATGTGTAAAGTATCATTATTTTGAAAATATGGTTGGCGTTGCCTTCGGGCGAGTTTCCAAGTTGCACGCCGAATGACACTGATGTCTCGCGTATCCTTCAGGTGGAGGGCTCCATAACCTGTTGAACGTGGTATGCACGGTTCGATAAGGAAGACACTGTAACTTGCGGTGTGCTGGTTACAGATACGCTACACAACCAGCCTTGGGTGACGGTTGGTGTTTAGACAAGAGAAGTGACTTAAGCTATAGCTGTTAGCTGTCTATATGCTAGTTCGTGATATCGTGCTCAGGCACTCTAGATGATGTCATGTACATAAGGACTTCTATCAGAGCATACATTAGCTCTCTGTAACTAATCTACATTAGGAATTACTTACAACAGAAATAATGAGCCCCATATAGCGAGTCGAGTAATTCATCAATCCGGGGTAACGGTGTACGGTCTTTCCTCGTAAGCTCGTTGAGTTTACGATAGTCTACGCACATACGCATGGTACCGTCCTTTTGCGTACAAATAAACTCGGGGATGCGTACGGAGATTTAGACGGACGAATCCAACCTTTTGCGAGTAAATCTTGTAACTGTACATGAACCTCTTGGAGTTTTGCCGGTGACATACGGTCTATTCGCTCCTTAGGTGGTTCATCGCACTCCAAGTTAATCTCGAAGTCACACTCGCAAGTTGGTGGTAGACCGCCGGGCTCCTTAATGATGTCCGTAAACTCGTTCAGGGAATCTCGCAACGAAGTCGTCCACTCAGGTATTGATGTCGTCGACCGCGTCCTGCCATACTTCTCGTTGTCCAATCACGAAGAGGTCCGCTCGTTGTTGCCTAAGCAACTTTGCCATCGCATCCGCCCCCAAGTGATGTACTGCCACATGTACGGTGTACTCGTCGCCAGACACCATAGCTTCGCCTGTTTTAGGGTCGCGAATCGTTTTAGTAGACCAATCTATATCCGGGTTGACGGCTTGTAACCAAGGTTGACCGAGGATGATGTCGAATTCATCCAGTTCTGTCAAAATTGCGTCCAAACGTATGTCCAAGGTCCCTATTGTACGCAATTTATTCCGTAGTCGCCGGCGAGTCGTAGTTGTACTACTATCTGCGAGTTTTATCCGGTATTTCTCTCCAGAAACCGTCGGAATGTGATGCTCTCGTACCCACTCAGCCTTGCAGAAATTTCCGAAACTCCTGAGTCAACCAAAATACGGCATCGATGTCCGCGTAAGGTGCCTTCCAACACGAACATACTCGTTCCGGACTGAGTTATAGATACTTGTAGCGTCGCAAGAACACCGTCCTCTAGTCGGACGTTCGTGTTCATCCACTCGTGGATCGGCTTTCCAGAAATCTCGTAAAGAAGAGGGAACTGCCGATCTCCACGAACAAGATAACCCGTACGCCGTGCCGAAATTAAGTCCTCCCAAGTATCCTATACTGCCCGAGAAGTTGACGTAGCATTCGGTATCTATCCGGGTCGAGCGCGAGTGATATGCACGTAGCGCTTATTCTGTCCGGAAGACTCCTTTCCTAAAAGGCGTAAAATTGTTTCGCTCACCTGAAATCCATTTGTCTCCGTAAGAGTTCGCCATGTTGTGCATTCCGGGGTCGCGTCTTCAATCTCGTGTTTGCCACAAGGACACCAGACCATGCCAGTATCCTCTTTTGTCAGCAACACTCGTCGGCCATCGGTAACACGAGTCGTCGAGTGAGTCCAGGTCTTCGGGGGGTTCTGTAGGTCATGGGGTATAAATCGAACTCGATTGGTGTCGTCGACGTAAACTTGCGTCGTCCATCTTGTCGTTCCAACATCTTGCCTTCTTCCATCTATTCCATCATTCGTAGGGCAGGCAAACACAAGTTTTGTTGCCGCCAACTCGTCGACAAGTCGGAAATCTCGCAGCACCTTGAACCATGGTTTTGCCCTCTATTTTGGAACCACTGTAACCGCTCTCATGTGCTGGGGATGAAGCAGTTTACTCCGCAAATGGTGGCCCAAAAATCTTATAATTCATTAAATGGCGCATTTAGCCAAATTCTCGGGTACTTTTGTAAATCTCTCTCTTGAAATGGGCGCACCGGACAGCAGAAATCCTCTGCCACTTGAGAATCAAGGCCGTCATTATCGCTAGCTCCATCTAAGTCGAAAGGTCCGTAGATATGAGAGCATTTTAAGAAATACTCCCTATTCATAATCCAGTCGCTAAAGTCCTTGCTCCTAAAGATTGGCCTCAATGTCGTTTGAGGTAACGGGTTTCGTACTTCTTTTGTCTTGGTCTCATCTTGAGTCGTTGTAGGAGACGAAAACTCACCCTGCAGCTTGCCACGAGCTGCCGACTCATGTCTCACTTTCCCGGCCGGGGTTTCCTTGATCTGTCGTTCTTCTTGTTCTTTCTGTCTGGGCAGCCGATAGCGTTGTGTTCCTTCTTGTGGCAAATGAAGCACTTGCCCTCCTTCTTAAAACTGCCGACCTCCTCTTGAGTGAGGCGTCGAATCTCGTGCAACTCCCGCGGCTTTTCATCGGTCGCTCCATGCGAATCTTTCTCACACTCACTGTCGACCTCCTCCGCGGCCTCCGAAAATAAGTCGCTATCCTCTTCGATGACGTTCAGCCGGCCTGTCGGGCGTTGGGTCGTCTCAATCTTGGTCTCCGCTGCCTCCGCTCGCAGGGCCGCTTGAATCGCCTCGTGCAGGGTCTTAGGGTTTGTCAGGGCAACCTCCTTATGAATCGAGGGTCTTAGACCGCGATGGAAATCATGTACGTTATCTTCTTCGTGACGGTGAGGAAGCTCCAATAATTGTTCTCGAAAATAGTTCGCGTACTTCAGGACCGTGGTTTTCCGTCGCGCCTTGTCCAAATCCAATCTCGCTTGTTCCGCCGGTGTTCTTCCGCAGAATTCCTGAAACAAAGATTTCTCCATCTCAGAAACTCCGGAAAAGCCTCCACCGACTTCATCTCCGGTCTGCGCAACTTGGGAGTACCACCACTTCGATAGTGGGCCTTCGAGAAACCCAAATACCTAGTACACTCCTCTTTGTTCTTTAGGATTAACGTTGTGATACCGTAGATACCCTCGTGCATGTCGGAGCCAGTTTCCCAGCTCATCAATGTTAGTTGTAGCGATGCTCTTGATCTTAGCTGGCTTGACGTCGTTAGGCATCATGCTCGGCATCTCTCGCGTCCTCTCCGATCTCAATTGTCCTCCTCGAAGAAAGTTCTCCGTCTCTCGGCTTCTTTTCACTTGTCCTACAAAATGCTTGAAACCGTTGTCGACGTGTTCACGCAGTTGAGATAGCTCAATCGAAAAAGTGTCAAATCGGTTACTTAGACATTGTAGCATCTCGGTGACGTGTACCGACATAGGCTCTATCATGGGACTCGATCCTTCTCGCACTGCATGTCTTCCACTATCTGTCGACGTCGGCTGTGTCGGCCAAGAAGGCGCCCCCTCTGGTCGACCATCGACTTCCTCTGGTAGTCTCTCTCATGCTCGGTTAGACATCGTCGTCTCGTCTAGGTGTTCTAGGGCTCCGAAACGACGTGTCAGTTGCTACTTTGGTTAGGCTAAGTTGGCAACCTTAGACTAATAGTAGAACCTAATCTCTGGATCTAAATATACAACGTAGAGAGAATTAATAAGATTGTCTTAGGAACATGGTTTCTTACAATATGGGTGTGGCGTAATTATGGTATGTACCGGTCGGGGTCTCTCTCCCTGGCCAGTAGGTCCCCGTATTAAATATCCACGCCTCGGGTGTTCTAGAAACATCCTTAGAACTTGTAGCTTGTGTTGCAAGCTAACTAAACCAAACTATTACTAGCGATACAACTTGTCTGAGAATATCTCTACCGCCTTATCCAACCTTATCGCACAAGCTCACTGAACTATCTAGAAAAGAACTATGAAGAAGAGGCACTGCTAGTAACTCTTTACTGTCCGGGGAAATACGGCGATACAGTGGTACTGCCGTGATGACAATAAAAGAGTCACTGAATATCGCTAAAGCTGAAGTTTAGAAAACGAAGTCGACTTTCGACTTTTGTACGGAACTTTTATCGTTCGCGTAGCGATGTGCTGACGTCGGCATGTTACGTAAACCCAGGTTTAGAAAATGAAATCGAAGTTTCATGGACACAGCTAGTACGAGTACCGGTATCCGTACATGTACCGTACCAGAACCCGTACGAATATATGTAGGAGTATCCAGCGCATCCAGTATCACCACCCGCGCGCGCACCCGGCGCGCGAATTCAAACATGACGAGCATCAGCTCAGCGGCGTTGCTGTTTTTCAAACTCGGCGGAACCCCCCGGAAGCAGTCAAACGTGCTGCCCAGCCGTCACGCACCCCCCTCGGCTTCGCAGCCGCAAACCGCTATCGTGTGCGAGTGCGTGTGCACGATGCGCCTCAACGTTGCCTCCGTGATTGCGGTGGTCGCATTTGCGGCGCTGTGCGATGGCGCCGCTGCAACTCGCAACTTCGACCCCACCCACAAACGCAAACTTCTACTTCTCGTTGTTGTAGCTGCCCTGGCTATGACACTGGCAGCGGCAGCCGTTGCGTCGCGCAAGGCGAGGCAGCACGCTGAGAACATTGCAGAGCCGCGTGGCCGGAAGCGTAAGGCGGAGACCGCACAACGCAAATACTGTTGGAAGGAGGACAGTTTTGCTGGCCTCAACGCCATCATAAATAAGCCCCCTAGCGCAGAACTAGGCAGATCCCTCGGTGCGCTCGGTGTTCTGGCCAGAGTCCGTGCCAGTCACGGCCTGGCTAGGTGTGGACGGGATGGCGGCGCGGGGTGGGCCGGACGGAAAGAGGGCGGCCGCCCGCTGCTCGGCTGACATCGAGCTGAGCAGTGCCAGAAGCTCTTGCGGCAGAGTATTCTCCGGCACGTTCGCCCGCTCCATTCTAGCAAGCGAGGCCTGTGGACCCCTTCCACAGGTGGAGGCGTGGCTTGCGGATGTAGTCGCTTACTGGTGTTCGGGCGGTGCGGGTGGCCATGCTACAGGTCGTGCGCGCACACATGTCGTAATGTACAGCCACGACTTCGTTTTCGACTTTGTTTCGGACTTCGAAACGAAAACAAAGTCGGGCGACTTTGTTTTCATTTTGGGCTTGAAACAAAGTCCGAATCAAAGTCCGTGGTACGTTTTGGGGTTGACTTTGTTTTCTAAACCCCGTACGAGGGCGAATCGACTTTTAAAATGTACGGGTTATCGGAAATAAAAAGTCGACTTCGTTTTCTAAACTTCAGCTTAAGATACATGTACTATTCAGAGAAAATAAATAGTGTGAGATACTAGCACTTAGATAAATGGGCTAGGATATGACAGTAAACTGCTGAGTGTAGGTAGCGTAACTCACATTACCTTGCGTAATTCCGACCAGAGCATTAATTGCGTCATCCTAAATGTTGGGTAGAAGGGACGTCTTACAAAGCTCCTCCACAAGAAAGTTAAAAGTAGCTGGAATAGGTGCCTTTTGTTTACGATTTAACCACTAGCGGTTTAGGAGTCCATAAATTGTGAAGTAAGCCATATCACTGCGTCATAAGAATCAGCACTAATTCCGAGGAAAACGAAACGTTGCGGTTGTGCCTCGAGCCAATCTTCAAGTTCACGAGGCTCACGACATGACTGAAACTTCGAGTTAATCGCAGCCTTACCCTGAGTCTTAGTAAGGGTAACGGGCAGACCGGCAAAGTTGGTTGTCGGAACATGGGCTCACATGCGTTAATCAATCGGGGCATGTCCACACAACTGATTGATGTAACCACGTATAAGCATCCAGACATAACCACAGTCGATAGACGTAAACATAGGGTACATAAAGAAATGTCTCGGTATTGACGTGTCATCATGGCAAAGTACTTGGTGTGTATAAACAAAACGACAAAAAGTCTCCCATTGAGTCACGTAGCCAAAGTGAAGTAACTCATACTTACGCTTTAGAGGTGGAAGTAACCCTTGTTGAGCCGGCGTAAGTGAAAGACCGTCAATGTCAATCGTCTCCGGTACGACGTAAGAACATTAGTATTAATAGTCGACTTGGCAATCACATCCTGCACGAGCCAAGCAAATGTGCGTAAATGAGTCGTCACATAGGGAACTGGAACAGAAGCCGAGAGGATATAAACGAGTTGTTGTTGGCCTTCATGTATTGCGACTGGAACCGGTGCGTTACTCAACATGGTCAAGTCATTAGGAGGCAGGATAAGGCCAGTTTCCTCATGCAACTCACGAACACCAACGTCGACATGCTCTCCGTTTGGCACAACCGAACTAGTAGGGAACCAAGTTTTACCCAAACGAGGTTCACGTTGTAAAACGAGCTCAATGTCGGAAGCTTTAGATCCACCAACATGAAGTACGACCACCACGTAATAACTACGTCAAACAAAAAACCATTTCGAATCAGTCAAGCAACGTCGGGCAAATCAAGTGACAACGGAAATCGTACGTCGACCAAAGAGCTCCGAAACCAGTGTGGCGATAAGCCTTCGGAAAGCTAAATGCATACACAAATATGTTATGTTATGTTATGTTTTTTTTCTGTCGGTGTTCTATTGTTAGATGGAAGTGCACATGGAGAGATATGAGAAGATGTCTCAATGTTGTTACTTCAACAGTATATTGTAATTGAACAAAGGGACGAATTGTTAAATGGTTCTATCACCTCCCTGTACTACACTGCTAGGCTTATATAATTTTTGCCTCGTTAGCTTGCATTAGCTCTCGCTTGGCTTACGTGTCAGGTGCTAGGGCTTTTCAACCGCCATCAACATACTTTCGACGCGTCTCGTCCAAATTGGGGAATCACATTTTGCATTGGAAACCTCGCTTGGCGCGTCGTCTGGCTAGTTAGATTAACATTGCGTACTTGTACAAACCGGGAAGTACTGGTAGTACATTACGCATCAGAGCCCTTCCTAAATCGCAGTAGCGACGTACCCACGTTGTGCGTCCTTCCGATGGAAAAGCACAAATTCGAATTAGTGACGAATACCCGTACAATGTCTGAAATGTACTATTGCAGGACTGCACCCGTCACACACATTATCTCTCTCTCTCTCTCTCTCTCTCTCTCTCTCTCTCTCTCTCTCTCTCTCTCTCTCTCTCTCTCTCTCTCTCTCCCTCCATGTCTCTCTCTCCCTCCCTGTCTCTCTCCCTCTCTTTCCCTCTATCACACACTCTCTCTCTTTTTCCCTGTG